>VUQG01044994.1:41176-67496 GCA_015106755.1 Etia nguti | reverse complement strand
TTCACTGTGTTTATGTTATGCTAACATAGCTGTGTCGCTAGCGATCACGTAGCACATCATTATATACCAGCAAGTCCAACTTCAGTAACCCTACAAATGTCACTGCTGTTTAGTTTCTGTCTTCATTTATGTTGGAAGTGATAGCAGAGCTGTACATTTTAATCTTTTCAGAAATCTCTCAGTCAGAACATAGTATATCATGTTTAGGTGGAAACTAGCGAGCTAACTTCCTGCTAACTTCTAACGCTGTTAAATTTAATAAATTCTGTTTTCATGGATGCCTGGATGTTAAACTTAATTGTTACACCTGGTAAAGCAGAAACGCTGATCATTTTATTAAAGATGAAACAATTTAGACAGTTTTTAACTCGGAGTGTGCCGCAGTGATCGTTTGACTTTTGGACCTGAAGCGGACGGAGTTTTGGACCCAGATTACTCCGCGAGGCTCCCGACTACAGCCATAATGCTCAGACAATCCATCAAGCGGTGCGGCTTCGTAGCTTACTAAAGTCGTACTAAAACATTTTTTGGCAGATTTTTGAGCGCCGTGTACCACATAAAATCGGTTCGAGGTCAGTAAGCACAATCAGAATTCATACATAAGGCGCACTGTCGATTTTTGAGAAAATTAAAGGATTTTATGTGCGGCTTATAGTGCGGAAAATACTGTACTCTTCCGTGACACTGCATTGGTATACAGAGACAAAATTGGAAAAAGGTGGAAAAGGTCTTTGTCCAAATGATGGACCCAACTCTAAATGTTTGACTCAAATATTTACAAACTATCAGAATTGACATGAGGAAATATACAAAGAAAAAACTTGAGGGACAAATATATTTGTCAAGAAAAAGCAAATAGTGGGGACACAAGAGGGGAAAATACTCCCAGCATTTTATTTATTTCTATCAGCTTGCACTGCACATAAAACAGAGGACAAGACCACAATGTAATTACCACATAATGCACGAGCATAAACGCCAGCAATGATATCAGCCACTTGCATAGGTTATGTCACAGGGTTTACAAAGTTTCCCAGCAGAAGTCTAAATCAGTGCTTATTTGTCTTATATTGAGCTGTGATGCAGCCATTGAGTCCATCCTCTAATTGACACAAGCCGTTATAGCTCCCTTGTCACTCCCTTTAATCAGCCTCTCTTTTCATTGGCTGCCCCTCAGCAAAAAGTTTGCTCATGGCCAAAGCAAAGTGCCTGAGATAACCATATTGGGAATGTCCCCTTTCACGTAGTAAACACTGCAGGAAACCTAAACTTTGGCCATGGTTAAACACATAAAAGCCTGCTTAAACCTATTTTATCCCAGATATTTTAATCACAATTACTACCAACTTGAGTGTGGCATTGTCACATAGAATAATAAATCAGCATTACTCTCAGTACTCTTCCAGGCTCTTGCTCCTCCACAGTCACACACACACACACACACACACATGGACACAAACACAGGCAGGCCTCCGGACAAATGTGACTTGCACTGAACAAGGCTCACATGTGACTGGTGTGCGTATGTGTGTGTACAGTACTGTGTGGTGTGGAGATGTGTGTGTGTGTGTGTGTGTGTTTATTAATCCTTCTATGTAAGCTTCTGAGCTTCCAAGTAAAGATTTTTAACGGGAGAAGGCAAACCAAACCTTATGAGACTCGGGCATGCCAGCCTTATTTTTGCCTCATGCTTTGGGGATTTTGGCTCTAACATTGTTCTCGGTATGAATTTCATTGTTGCTGTACACAGTCAGAATAAATCTTTAGGGTTATTTAAGGCTATCTCTCAACTCTATTTCTCTTTAATCCACTTTAGGGGGAAAGTATGAGAAAAGAAAAATGTTGATATAAACACAGTTTTTTATAATTTTTCAAATGTAGAAGTCACTTCAGGTCATTTTCACAGCATTGAGTGGATTCTAAATTATACTGTGTCCATTAAGTGACTCATTTACATTTCAAACATTTATCTGATGTTGTTATCCAGAGTGACTAATAGTAAATGCAAGAGATGAATTAGCTTAAATTCCTCGATTTCAAATGCTCCAAACAACGAGCAATAAGGATTTTAATGGTGCAGAGTGTAAGCCAAGAATACAAATCTATAGTAATACATGAAGTAAGAAATAGAGAGAGCAAATGATTTCCTGCAATGCAGGGGGAAGGTAATTAAACAGCAAGGTGGGTTTATTGAACATTTGGCACTGATTATGGTGCCAAAAACACCCAACTGGAAAAGAGACAGGAGGGGAATTGGCCGTTAAACTTTTCTTTCATGTTTTATTGACACAAGCCCTGTTTTTGTCCTCTTAATTTTTAGATAATGCTTTTGGATCACAGACAATTCAGTTCATATGTGTATCCTCAACAAAATTGCAGAGTTAGTTGAGAATATAGATACAAAAAAATACGTTAGATACAAAAAAGAAATCCTGCAGGTGATTAGCTTAGCTTTGCAGAGCTGTGCAGGTCAGGAAGCTTACAAATCTGTGACTTTATGTCAGACACAGACTCACGAGCAGACACTATGACATCACGGACATGACAACAGAGAGAACACAGAGACGTGGGACCAGGGTGGGAACAGAACAGAGGGGGCTCAAAATACAAACAGAAACCAAAACACAGGAAACTCAAAATGACCCAGAACCGTGACACTTTAAGTGTTTGCAGGTAACTTTGTTAACTTCCCACGCTGTGATTGGTCCCCCCAGGATCCGACTGTCATCATAGTGTTCCTCTGTGAATTCCTGAGGTATCTAAAAGATAGAATTCAGTGCAGACGACCTGAACTGGTGTTTTCTTAATGGTTGACCTCAGTAATTGTAGACAAACCAAAGATTTTCAGACAAAGAACCTGGTAATGATTATTAATCTTGGTGGTTTGGTATTGTTTTGCTTCTTCAGAAGCTTGCAGTCACTCTTTCAACAATGAATTCTGCGTCATATCAAAGACTGCTTAAAGATTATATGAAGCCATGTGTCCGAAGTCTGAAATGGAACCAGAAGCGGGCCTTTCACCGGGATAATGATCCGCATGCAAGCAAATCCACAAAGGAATGGCTCTAATAGAAGATATGAAGGGTTATGGAATGGATTAGGCAAAGCCCTAGATTTGAATCCCATTAAAATGTTGTGGGAGATTTGAAATAGGCAGCACATGTAAGAAAACCCACAAACATCTTGTAACTGGAGGAATTTAGCATGGAAGAGTGGTCAAACACTAAGCAGATGTCAGAGAACGGTGCACAGTTATGCGAAACACCTAAATGAAGTTATTACTGCTGAAAGAGTGGGAGAAAAAAGCTATATATTGGGCTTATAAAGATCCACCGTGGAGTAATGGCATGATTTGATTCTTAATATATATAAAGCAATAAAAGGACACAGTTCTTTGAGTGGGCTGAGTATTGTGGATGCACAAGAGGGGCTCTGTGGAAACTATTGTAAGAGATCACAATACAAGTACTGTTACGGAATGCAAACATATTGCGAAGTAAGCAAAAGTATTTTTTAATTCCACTGCGGCCTTAAAGAAACCCCCTGGAGAGTCCCCCAGAGTTAATAAGTTTCTTTATATGTATCTTGGTGGCGAGCTTCTCATGCAAAGCTTTCCTGTCCTAATTTTTTTATGAAAAAGGAACTTGTCTCTTCCTTCTGCCTGTGGTTTTGAGTGGAGAAGTCTGGTCTTTTTGTCTCCTTGCCTAGCTTAAATTCATGCATTCAAATATAGCCGGTAAAATCATATAATTATATTACAAAAATGTCCATCAGGAAGGAGCAGAAAGTCTACAGCAGTGAGTTCACCTCTGCCCTCATGTTCCGAATACCCACAAGGGTCAGATCATTATGTCTCGAAAATTTTTGACACACGCCCAGAAGTAACAGATTGTCATCACTCTTCTGTTTATCAAGATACCCTAAGGGCATTTTTTTTTCTTTTTTTTAACATGTATTTCTGCTTTCTTTTCAAATAGAGCAAACTTCCTTCCCTTCTCTGAAAGCTCACATCATTTTTTTTTTAGATGTTTGTAACACATTTGCACTCACATGCAAAGACAGTCTGCTTCCAACACTTTTGCTCCGGGGACTTCTGCGCACGTCAAACCCAGACTATTCATTAGGAGCTGCTGCTAATCACGCATAAACTTGTGACCAGCATCTTCCAGTTTTAGCCTCCGGGAAAGAAGAGAGTTGAAGGGGAAAGAACAAAGAGAAAGGTACTGGACAGAATACAATGAACATCTTTTGGGATACAAACAAGTAAAACTGCCACATGAGATTTTTTTTTCAAATAAAACATCAGAAAATATCTCTTTGTAAAATGTGACTGTTCTCATTGTTGGTTAAACTACATTTTACACCCAGTGGAAGACTTCAGACACTTTGTTATGAATTGAAGGTCAACCTACTTTGCTACTTTATAAAGCAAAAGCTTCTTTTCTTACCCCCTCCACAGCTAATAAGCTATGATGAGTAAGATCTCTAAGAAGCATTTAGGTTGTCCCCACTCTACCCTGCTACTTCTCCACGCGCTGTCCTGAGGTGCTTGAGCAGCTGTGAACTAAGTCTGTCAGTATATCAGTCTCCCGTGTCATGCCAGACGCCACATCTTGCTCAGAGTATTGCAGGGATTCAGTTCAGGTAATTAATCTGAGCTCGTTAGCCACATGGCAGGCAGGTCGTAGCAGAAGTTGGCTTATAAGCTGTTTAGTTGACATAGCACCCACTCACTCACGCATGGACAGTACTGTACTTCTTAAAAACCTCAACTGCATGTTTATGTACATTTTGCCCACAAAGCTGTTAATACACCAGCTTGTGTTGACAGAGCGCAGCCTCCTGGCACACACAGGAGCTTGTCTCAGCTCGGGCCCCATAGGAATGATGTCTTTTAAAAGAAGCGGGCTGGGAGGGCGGGGTGAAACTGATATGTGCTGCTACCTTGCTCTGCTTCACATCTACCGTGAGACCGCAACGGCAAATGATGGCATTAGGGAGGTGGGGAGGGTGTGGAGCAGATGAACTGCTTTCCTTCCCAGAGCGAGGGATGATACGGCAAAGGGGAGGAGAACAGGGGAGAAGCTGGACAGGTGCTGAGAGAGAGATATGTGCTTTTTCTTCTGCTGCATGGGAGATTGCAGGGAATGGAGAGAAAAAGAGAGAGAAAGAGAGCAAAAAAGGACAGGTGAAATATTTCCCCCTGTGGCAGAGGAAATGAGGGAAAGTGGAAAGGGCCAGCTCTGTATTGAGAAATGGACTAAGCCATCCCCAGAGGGGGTTCTGAAATTCCCAGCTCCACAGGCCTTTCTCTAAATGTACCCACTAGTGATAGATGATTTTTACGTTTACCCCCTCTGCTTTTGCCTCAGTGCTCAGCAGAGCTCAGGAAGCTCACTGTCTGCAAGTGTGTGCGTGTGTGTTCGCGGGCCTGCGCAACCACCTCGCTGCATGCCAGGCAATCCTGGCTTCGCTTCCCCGACATTCCCAAGGAGCAGAAAACATATCCCCTGTAACAATCGATAGCTCCCCCCAGCTCCCCGCCCCATCTGCAGCCAAAACGCAGCTCTGTCTCCAATGGCCGCCACCGCTATTAATTCTGTGCCCCACCGCTTCCTGCTTAGTGCCTGGTCCCTGAGATTAAAGAGCACCGCAGCTACTGGAGTCCTTTACTCACAGGAGGAGGGAGAGGGGGAGGGAGAAGGGAGCGGTGTAAAGATTGTTTTGCTAGCTTACAAATACCACTCATTTCTACTTTAGACCACACGGGACCAACCGTGTGGGGCTCTTAACAGTGTCGGTTAATTGCAGGAAATCTAAATCTGTGATCTTTTTCCCAGTTATGGGAGGTAAAAAAGTTAATAGTTTAAAAAGAGTAATCCTATGCTAAAAAGTAATGCAACTAACACTGCCAGACATTTGCACAAATGTGATGATTTGCTGGTTTTGTCTACATGATTGCAAACTGAATATATCTAGCTTTTGGAGTGTGGATACTTCCACACCTGACTCTTTGCCGATTCGGCTGTTTGTCTTTATTTTTCTCAATTCGAAAGAACTTTAAAGGTTGCTTCTTCTTTTTTTTTTCTTGATGCTACAAGACAAAGCTCTGATTAAATAATGAAAGAAATCAATCAATGAGTGCCAACTGTTGAGCTAGATTTGAAAAGTTCCCCCACACAATCATTAAATAGGAGTTTTCTTTGTGGAGCTTAGCACAGATTAGCTTTGAGCAGTAACTTCCTGGATCCACTGAAATGGAAATCACCTAAGAAACAACACCACAAATTTTCAAAGTAGTTAAAAAAAATGTACGCAGCTAGTATTCAGACTAAATCAGATGATCAGTTGAAGGACACTACAAGTTTTTTACTTTACCTCTGCTCACTCAAACATTATTCCAATTTAACTGTGTCCCTCATCTTCTCATGTCTTTCACTGTAGGAGTCAGAGTGGGAGTATCCCCAGGGCAAACATATGCTGCCTCCACTTTGCTTGCACACTCAAGTCTACATTTAAAAAAAATCACAAGAAGCTTGCCCGGTCTCCCATAATCATGAGTGCACACATACTCATTTTACCTCTGCAAACAGCCAGTGACTTGCACTGCATGGATTAGCCTTCTAAAGCATTCCCTTTGAAACTCTGCAAGTAAGGATTTCTTTTTAGGTGATCACTGGCCTAAGCAGCTGTTACACGCAGGATTAGCAGGTTCTGCCATTCAGACAAACATGTTCTGTTTAAACTGGCAGGGAGAAGAAGGTAGAGAAAGACAAGGAGGAGAGGAGAATGGGCGAGGTTAGCGGAAGGAGCAGGGATGAAGTTGAGAATAATAACAGGGAAGCAAGAGAGTGGTAGTAAAGGAGGTGTGAGAGACGTGAAATGGGGAACAGATGATGAGAGAAGTGGACCGATATGTGGAGCAGAAGGGATGAGAGGTGAACGGAGCAGAGCAGAAGGGTGGAATCGGGATGTGTGAAGAGAAGTGTGAAGGGCAGGAGAGGGGGAAGAGGCAAAGATTTCAGGAGAGGAGAGGCAGAAAGCTTCAAGGTATTCAGTGTTGTTAGAATCAAATCTCTGCCAAGGAGGAAGCCTAAAAGGAGCTGATGATAAGCACGTTGTCTTCTCCTTGTTTTCACCACGGTTTTTGTTTTTTGTCTCACCTGTATAATATCAGCCCTCCTGACTCTCTGAGTGTGAAAGTGTGTCATCCACCTCTGTAATTGCGCTTGTACACGGTGTTTACAGAGACAGAAGGTTGATGGGCTGATAACGGGCCTTGCTTTAGGGCCGGAAAGACATTTCCATGCCGAGCTGCCGGCTCACATCTCGCTTGCTTCCCCGGTGTCTCTCACTTCACCTCCTTCTTTTCTTGTCTCACATACATCTTATTGCACCCACCCCACCCCCCACCTCCCCAGCAATCTTTTCTCTTTTCTGTGTCTGTAAATGGAGAAACACATCTGGGATCTCTGCTGTTCTGAGCTTTATATTTTCACGGCTGCTATTGTCATTTCTTTCCCCCTCGCTTTTTTCCCCCTCTCTTGTGTGCCTAGCAAGGGGGATGACAGTGGTGTGGCAGGCAGGCAGCTTTCGTAGTTTTTCATTTGAAGCATCACAGCACATTTCACTGGAACGCGCCGGCTCTTCCCGGGAGAAGAACTCATGCCTGGTGTCAGCGCTCCTTCCTTGCACTCCCCACTATCAGTCATTACCCTTTTTCCTCTTTCTGCTGTGCCCCTCCTTTCGCTTTCAGGCTATTCTACTAGAAAGATACTCAAATTGTACGTTCAGACATGTGCAAACACTATCTCGTAAATGTAGACAAGTTCAGCCTTTCCAGTCAGATGCCACGCTGCTACAATTTCTTGAGATTCTCATGTGGCTCAAGTGAAAAAACTGTACACATGTACGCACACACATACACAAACCCACACAAACTGACAGTCATATTTTGGCTCTTTATCCCTACTTGGTAATCTGTTTACGGAGTGCTGGGCCCATTTGAGGGAGAATTTAATTGAAACCAGGGCTAATCTGATGATGGCACAGAGCAGCAGCGCCCTCGGCCCTGCTTCACCTCCATTTAGGTTGCACCTTGTAGCCCTCACACATAATACCTTGCTACTTCATTTCATGCCTCACGGTTCAATGCAGTGCTGCCCACTCTTACATGCCACATTGATTGTTAATCCAACACTTGATATGCGCTGTGTTCACTCAATTCTGATCTTGTTTTCCTTGTTTATGTCCCCCTTTTCTTCTTCTTGTCCTCCCTCCCTACTCCTTACCCATTGCTTCCCTTGTCTTTCTCCTTCCTATCTTTGTCCAGGATGGATATTACTCCCACCGCCCAAAAGAGAAAAGTAGAGTCGACAGCAACAATGAGAACTCTGTGCCCAAAGACTTTGAAAATATAGACAATAGTAACTTTGGTGCACGCTCACAGCCGCACCGACAGCCTGCAGGGGCCATCAGCAGTAAGCAACAGCGGGAGCATCTGCAGGAGAAGGCCCACGCCCAGCAGCAGGCCTGGCGGGACAGCTCCCCCGGTCTGGGCCGCAGCTCAAATGAGGTTCTGCCATTAGGCCACCAGCCACTGGCAGTTGGCAACAACGCCTCTTATCCAGTTGGTCAGGGCGCTGCTGGAGGACCGCAGCAGCGCTACCATGCTTCACAAGCACAGCAGACCCAATCACAGCACAGACATCAGCATCCCCACAGGAAGCAAGCAACTGCAGCAACACGGGAGGTGACCTACGACCAGCCACCTAAGTGTGAGATCAGTGGAAAGGAAGCCATTTCCGCTCTGTCTCGAGCCAAAAGCAAGGAGTGTCGGCAGCAGATCGCCGAGGTGTACTGCAGACACAAGCAAGGACAGTTAATGCCTGAGAAGGTCACTCGCTACTGCCCAATTGAAGGTGAGTTTTTCATTTTGATAGAAACAACTGATTGTTTGATTGTAGTGAAAGGGGAATCATGCCTGTTGAGCTGGCACAATTGGCACAACTGTCAAACTTCCCCATTTTCCACCATATCTGTTTGAAGCTCTTAAAAAGCTGCTTTCCAGATGTGCAATACTTCTCTTTAACATTTCATTTTCATAACTAAATATAAACTAATCATGATCTTGAAATAGGAACATCATCAAGAAGTTATTGAGACTGTGACACTCAAAAACTTAACTAGTCTCCTTCAGGAGTTCTGTGTGGATTTGAATGAGATTTAACTGACTGGCAACATAAGCAAACAACCCCACAACACATATGTATTGTGTAAAGTGTTGCTAAACTCTGAATTATGTCCTCCCCCCCCCCCAGTCAATCCACCCAACTTAATATCAGTTATAAACACAAGGACAGTAAAAGAAATCAGGAAAGCTCAGATGTAAAATAATCAGGGACATTTATCAATTTGTAGATGATCCAATTTATTGCAGTAAGTAGGCTGAATGAAAAAAACACCTCACAGTTTAATTATTTACCTGGGATTTATACTTTTATATTAAAAATGCTATAGATTTAAGTAAACCCCCAAAAAAATCAGATTTACTTTAATGGATGAAGGACATTAATTCTCTCCATCATACTGTAAAATAACACCATAATCAATCAAATCAAACAGCTCTATAACATATAGAAGTGTTTTAGATGGTGAGTAAGAACTGCTCTTATTCTTCGAGTATTCCTAAATCTCACATTTAAGAACTACTCAAATGATTTCAAAGTCAGATAAGTGATCGAGTTTGAGCTGATTTGTCTAGCAAACAAAATGACACAGACACAAGCACATCCTCTAGATCGGCGGTCCCCAACCTTTTTTGCACCACGGACCTTTTTATGTCTGACAATATTTTCATGGATCGGCCTTTAAGGTGTCACGGATAAATACAACAAAATAAAACCAGTACCGCTACTCAAAAAAAAGAAGATTCATTCATAACACACAGGAAAAGACCCAGGGAAACCGAGTTAACGATAAAAACCAATAAAAACCCTGAAAACCATAAATTTCACACCCGAGCCTCAACTCTCGCGGCCCGGTACCAAACGACTCACGGACCGGCCCCGGGGGTTGGGGACCGCTGGTCTAGATGAAGTGCTAATGGACTGTCGCTGTCTTTTTCCTCATATAGTCTGATCTATAGCTTCTTTTTTTTTTTTTTCAAATAATGACCTCCTAATTGTGTTGTGTATACTTTTTTTATTATTTTAAAAAATACCAACAAAGCTTGGTATAAAGAGTGTAGTCTGACAGACATAAATAGGTCCTGCTCTTGTAATTGCAATTTCTCATCAAAAGCAAGAGCTGTCCTTTTTGCTGATGTCTGTGTAATTGGTGAAGTAAATTTGTTGGAGGAAATTGAGATGCTGCTTGTATTTGATTCAAATTGGTTTTCCATTTTCATTTGTTTTTTTCAAGCTGGCCACAGAACACAGGTTCCCGTTGCTTTTGCAGACACACACACAGACACACACACAATTTTTCCTAAGAGTTTATAGACATCTGCAGTCTGGTTGTAGATTCTGTAAACAAAATCTGTTGTGGCTGCAGCCTTCAGTGAGCACCACGCATCAGTGGCCATGTTTAAGTTAACATCACATACACACCATCACACGTGCCCGCATGGGAGTGGACTGAATACAGTATGGACAGCAGGGGAGGAGGAGAAAGCTATTCAGTATCTTGTCTTTCAGGCACCTTCCCAGCCCTCGTTCATGTTTTATAACTTGAAGAGGCACGTATCTTACTGTAGCTACTTTTGTGCATTTCCCTTCCCAGGAGCAGGACAATGTGCCTTCGCCTGAGCTTGTGTCATCTCACACAGCAACTCACCATCTCACTCAAACTGATAGTTTGATCAAAAGAGACATAGATATTGAAAAGGGCTTTCCCCTGGTGGCAAGGCTGTGACAATACGACGACAAAATTAAATCACTTTTCTTTCTCTTTGTCTGCCAGCCTGCTGCCTGCCGATGTGTTATTCACAATTCAAGTCCTAATCTCGTTAGCCCAAAATTATCCAATTTGATTTAACGTGTATTCTGTCCTTGAGGCCTTTGCTAAATTAGCAATTGTGTCAGTTCTTTATTTGCATCATTGAATACAGGAGGAATGTGTTCACTCTCTTAGTTTCCCATGTGTAAACTTTTTCTAATAACGATGTTACCCGGCTGCATTGCTCCAGCAGGGAAAGTAACTGAGAGCTGATGCATCATAACAATCGAGTGATATCATAATGGCTTTGTAGTGAGAAAGATTTCATACTTAAACATGCTATAATGAATGTTTTTGAAGGGAAAACTCTGTAATGTGAAAGAGCTCCAAATGAATCCTGTAAGTGCCAGAGCTGCACTCTGTGTAACAGAACCATTTCGGTGGCTGCCTTATGTGTGTTTGTGTGTGTGTGTACATATTAATATGGAGTGGATTTGTCAGAATTTGAGTAAAAATTTGTTATTTTTTCAAATGACCTGAGTAAACATATCAAATGTGGTCCAGTTCCTGAGGGCAAAGGGAAAAAACTTAATTTATTTGTATAAATAAAATCCATCAGTGTGGTTTATATCCACAAACCTTGCTTTGTGGGTGGTTTCAAGCAGCTGGCACTATCTCTGAGACATTTTCAAATGCAATTTGGTACAATCCCTTTGGGATATAGCTCGGCTCTTGTTATAAGTCCTCATATGAGCAGTTAAGAAGGGGTGTGTAAGAACCCCAAAGTTATACGAGATGATGGAGGAAGAGAGTGGGGTGATAGTAGATGAGGGAAGGGCAGTTTAAAAGATTGATGGTGAAGAAAAGGATGATGAAGAGTGATGAGTTGAAGAGGAGGCCTTCTGTTGTTTTTTCTTCTTCCTTTCTTTGCAGCGAGCGCTGTGGTAGCTTCAGGTACATAGTGTGATTTAAAAAAATTCCACACGTGAAGCTCTTCTGCAGATAAGCACACGTTTGACAAGACTGACAGCAAAATTGAAGCACACACTCACACACACACACACAGCCATGCTCATTAGTTCAGCTAGCTAGCATGGCACACACTCTCAAAGTGCTTTGTGAAGCGACTGGCCAATTATCCGTGTGCAAAGCAAACCAGTGAACCTTCTTAGCTGGCCACCAATTACTGTTCAATCTGATACGGCCCACAGCAGATTTTCCCCTGAGCAGTCACTCACACACACACACACACGCACGGACACAGACAGAGAGAAACAGCAGCAAGAAAGATGTGTGAGTGAGTGACAGGAGCCATGGCCAATTGGAGCTAAGGGAGCATGTCATTACCTTCACCCTTGTGGTCAACCCTTAAACACAGCCATGTTGGACACTTGGCCTTTAATTTGAATGAATAAGATTAGTTGGAAAAGAGGGACTTCTTAACCCTGTTTCTAAAGAGTATACATGTCAGACACATGCCCTTAAATTCTGAGTAATTAAAGGACCTCATTGCCAGATGTAGACAGGAGCCATGATGGGCTTTTTCTTTTCTTTTTTTTTTAAAGAAAACCTTACCCCAGGGGAAAGAACAACCCCCAGTATTCCCTCAGCTTCCTCTGCTTCTATAGCAAATACAGGCTCTTGGGAACTGAAGTCCCAAATTATAGTCATTAATCTCCTTAAGACACGTTCTGTGAACAAACATGTCTCGAAAGCTGCGCGTATGCATTTGCTGTAATAACTGAAGATTCAAAACAAACAATGTCTGTAAATGTTGGGGGGCTTGACAGTGTAAAACAGCTTGAGTTTTTTTTAAATTATTATTATTTGAAGTGTTTTTGAGTTGTTAAGGGCAGTAAGAAACCGCACAGTGGAGCTATGTGAGGTTAACAATGACTTTCCAGAGATTGTTGGAATTGTTTCGTTTGAAAGTGGCCTGGCTGGCCACAAGCAGGGCTGTGTTTGTTTGCATGCTTATTGTTGTCATTTGTGCAAAATCCCATTCATCTTTTGGGAGTTTCACTTTAGAGGAATGGTGGCATATTGTCAAACGATGCTCCACCCTGAAAACCCGAAAACCCCAGTGGATTCGCTTGTAGGATTCCTGTCAAGGGGAGGATAGTCGTTAGAGTGGTTATTGTGTGGCTAAAATTGTCATAGTTCCAATTTAATTACATAATAAATGGATGAATGGCTTTGTGGTCCTTTTGTTGTGTGGCTGAATTAGCTTTCTAACATTTCTGTTCTTTTTTTCTCTCACTTGTCAGTACCACAGATCTGGCCTGGCTTTCTTGTAGATGTGCATATTTTGACTCTAATACTAACCCAGTGGTATCAAAATGTGTGAATTTAGCCCTGTGATCATTTTTCCTGGCAATTAAAAAAAATGTTTTATTTTCAAAAACTAACTAAATAAATGCCCTTTGTTCTACATTTAAGGTTAGAGTCAGGTTAAGTATTATTGCTCATGTCTAATAAGAACACAAACCTCAGAGAGTTATGGGTAAAATATGCATATCTACAAGGAAGCTATAACTCGGTCAGTGTTTTCTGCTCACTCTTACTGTATATCTTCATATTTATAAGAAAAAAACAAAAACAGTCTTTCTCTATCAGGGAAACCGTTACTCAGTGAGCATTCACTTGTGACATAGCCGTTTAATTATTATGAATATGCTAATCATTACAGAAACTTGTACTCACTGTGTTGCTTAGCAACCTTGTTATATAGCTATTTCCTTGAATTGTTTAATAAGAGAATGACATTTAATTATCATTACTATTTATAATCATTATGCTTTGCATTTCTTCATCCTCTGAAGATACTTACAGGTGCTCCCCATCGTGTACTGACTGATAGCACTGTTTGCACGGCCTCTCACAGCTTCCATGAAATAACAGATTTGATTTAGTATTTAAACATGTAAACAACCCACGAATATATTACTGATGAAGGATCCATGCAGTCTTGTGTGAATTAAATGCAACAGATTTACAGGAACCTGAAGACGTGGTGTCTTTTTACATGCATAGGTAAAGCCAATGTGAATATCCAGTGGGATGAGGACTCGGCTGAGAGCTTTCCATCAAAACCAGTGAGAATAGCGTTCGTACTGGTGGTTCATGGACGAGCCTCTCGCCAATTCCAGCGTCTCTTCAAAGCCATCTACCACGCCTCTCACTACTACTACATACATGTTGACCAGGTAAGGCGCAGATAGCCATTTTCTTTCATTTTCAATAAGTGAAGCTTCTAAAATGTAATCCCTGTGTATTCCATGTAGTCCATGTTTGATCGATCTCTTTGTTTCAGCGCTCTAACTACCTGCACAGGCAGGTACAGGCCTTGGCTACTCAGTATCCCAATGTGAGGGTGACTCCATGGCGCATGGCCACCATCTGGGGTGGAGCCAGTTTGCTGACCATGTATCTTCGCAGTATGGCTGACCTGCTGGCCATGAGAGACTGGAGCTGGGATTTCTTTATCAATCTCAGTGCTGCCGACTACCCCATAAGGTAACAGCAGAGGACCTCATAATTAAGGCACCTCAATAAAGAAAGATGTGAGATGTTTGAAGGAAGAGTAGTTACTCCTAGTGACTCCGTAAAGAATGGTACTGCAAGGAAAACTGCAAAAGGTGCAAGCATCCACTGAAGGTCAGAAATCTGTGCGCTTGGTTTTCCCTTTAAGAAGCCATGCACCACAGTAGTAGTTCACAGAAAATATGGAGGAAATTCAATACACAGTAGTCTGAGCTCTTGTGGTTAACTGTGAGCTTTAAATACAGAGTCACTCCAAACCAAACAAATCAATGGAGCCAAACCTCTACTTTCTCCAACACTATTCATTCACACCTTCCACATCTTCCAAGTTCCTGCTTCAATGGTGAACTTATTGCAATTTAATTGCCAAGGGTCAGTGCCTATTGACTCTCCAGGCCTGTTGTGCACTGTATAGTCTAAAAGTAATCTTTTTACTCAAAAACATCCCACTTAAGAAGCTGCAAAATGTAATTAAAAGCTACAAAGTCTATGTGAACTAGACGTGAAGTCAGGGAAGTAGCCTACTGGAAGAGAAATTTCATGACTTTAAGTTTTTTTTAATGTGAGTTTATAGTCCTTCTGGGAGTTGAGGGTCTGCTGGGTTTTTGATGTAGCTCTGCATCAGCCAATTAAAATCCTCCTATTAAGGAGAGAGTTATCTTTTCTGCACAGCCAGATGTCCACCAGTTGAATTTAGACAAGCTGTAATGGCCAGTGGGTGAAAGGAAGCTGGATGTGATGTATCTACAGCTGGAGCTAAGACACTGAAACAAATGTGGATTTTGTTCATGGGTGGGTTCAGTCTTGTTGAGTTAGTTGGTTTCACCATATCGATGAATGTTGCTGACATGCTGTCCATGTGTGTTTGCCTTTTCATGTGTATCTGTGTTTCTGCAACACTTTGTGCAAGTCCGACTTTCTGTCTTGCCGTCTGGATAGTTCGGTGTGTCTCAGCACCTGTCTGTACGCAGTTGTGTGTGTTAGGCTCTCTGTGTGTCTGTCAATGCATGATTAAAGGTATTTGCGAGTGTGTGCGCTGTTTTCTTCCCATCTTTTGCCTCCTCATTTGCATTAGGGTGATGTTGTTGAGAAAAGGGCTGACGTTGGAGGTTTTAAGCCCCATCTGTTGGGAGACGAAACGATTGATGGAGCGAAAGAAGGAGCCGAGAGGCAGAAATTACAGGGAGTGGCGGAGGAACAAGAATAAGCAGTTAGAGAAAGGAAACAAGACGAAACGGCATGATTTGGATCCATGCGATATAAAAATATGTAAACTGAATTGTATCTTTGCTTAGTAAGTGCATTTGTAACCACAGCTTGGATTTGACTAAGTCTATGCAGTGCCCATCTACAGAGTTAAACTTGCAAATATAAACCTTTAAGTGGCACGTCTGGGTCCCAGTCTCTGTAAGAGAGTGAGTGCTACTCAAGTGTCTTCAAGCAACAAAGTGAAACCCATTCAGCTGTTTTTTTTTCTTTTTTACCAGACAATCCCTTCTCATCTCTTCAGGAAGGAGATCCGGAAAAGAGAGCCGCTCTTCCTTAGAAATAAACACAGCAGCATTACATTATCATTATGGACTTAGGTTACTAGCGCAGAAAAACATGTTGGAATAAGCAGATGCTTCCCTCCTGTGCAATGGCAAACCAATACAGCCACATGAGTTAATTCATCACAACCCATAACCCATTACACAAATTGATCCTATTAAATGTATCCAAGGAAAACTCTACCATCTGCTCTAATATTTCCTTAAGATGCAAAAATTTCACAAATGTTTTGTCCATATTGATCGCACTGTGTTTTTGCAGGCAGGAATGTCGGGGGCTCCCCTGCCCTGCGCTGCTCTGACTATAGCGGTTGTTATCAGTGGGACTGGAGACAAGCATTATTTCCCCTCTAATTCCCTGATAATGTCTGTCCTGCCGCATGGATGGCTCTCAAAGGCAATCCCACAGCCCCTCACACCAGCAGAGGGTCTGTGTGTCCAGGGGGAGATATACCGTGTGGGTGTGTGTTTGTGTTTGTCTATGTGTGTCTGTCTGTCTGTGTGTGTGTGTGCATGTCCAGAGAGGCCAGAGGATGAGTTACACGCTTGCTTTGTCAGAGAATACAGCCCTCTTTCCCAGCTTTTATCTACACACTCTCCTTGCTTTTTACCTCTTTTCTTTAAAGCCTCTTTCATAGACTTTACAGCAGCTTTTAAGAAGACTGAGCTTTGTGAGGCAATGACTGGCTGCAGGCATCATATCTTCTAATCTCTTTCGCTTTGTCATCTGCGGCTGGAAAAAAGTGCAGCATCTCATACTTTACCTTTGCTCATTAAGTGATAGGTGTCATTTCCTGCTGCGAAAAGAACATATAACATTAGCCCATTTACAACAACAACAACAACCCTTTCAAGATCCTGCTGAAAAAATCTAGTTCTTTTATTTGCTGAAGTTACAGAATCCTTTTGTAAGCTTCTACAGCCCAGATCCCTGTATGAAAGATCCACGCAGTCTTGTGTGAATTAAATGCAGCAGACACACTCTGAGTGCGTTCAAACTGTTTCAGCTGTGGCATTCAGCCGTCCCCTCTTGAGCTGCATATTAAAAATCTTGGATTTAAAGCAACACATAATAAATATGACAGTAAGATCACAGCTGTCAACCAGTGGCATAATAATTAAGTTTAATTGGCTCTATTATTTAAAAGGTGCATATTTTTTTCTGTGACTGGTGGGGTTAAAACTAACAGCGCTGCGTGTGTGTGTGTGTGTGTGTGTGTGTGTGTGTGCAGAGCAGCCACAGGGCCGAAAGTAAGTAAACAGGACCCAGTGGACATGGTGACCACTCAGGTGGCAAATCTGGAGTTTGACATGAATTCCCTGTGTAGTGTGCATGTCTACAAGCATTTGTTTGTCTGTGAATTTGCATTGTATTGTCACTAGTAGTCACAGTAGCAGATACACAACGCATAAAGCATTTGTTTGTGTGTGTGCGGAGTTGAGACAGCGAGGACTGCATGCGCCTGTACAGCACATCATCAGTTAGGGTTTATGGCTCAGGACCTCCTGAGATAAGCCCCCCAGGCTGTGAAATTGCTCCTTGAAGAGAAAATGACATTAATATGCGCTTGTCCCTCCCCCCACTGATCCTTGAGCCTCGCTGCTCTTTTAGAAAGGCAAGCCAAGCCATCATGAAAGGCTCCACCGCAGATGAAATGTTAGAACCATTGACTGGGGCATAGCCTGTGGAGCAAAGCTTTTAGCCTGTCTGGCCTGTATATGAGGAACTAGACTGCTCTACAGTGTAAGAGCAGCATGAAGTCATTCATCAAAATCATGGATAGCACAATCTTTTGTATAATCCTAAATAGCTTTAACAGCTTGAAGGAACTGAGAGACTGATCCTGGGAGCAGCTGAGGCCTTTTCTTCTAATTGATTGATATGTGACTTTAAGCCCTCGAACAACTATTTCCTTATTAGAGGAAAATTCCCCTCCACTTGAAAATGTGTTTTCATTATTGTTACTTCACTTAAATGTTTGAGCACCATTGTGCAGAACTGGACACAGGAATGCTGTCGTAACATTAATCTTCTGAGGGGTAAAGTTTACAGCTACAAATACTTTGCGATGTGAAAACTCTAACTCCCCAGTGAAAGTAACAATGCCTAATAAGTTTGGAGGTGTTTTGTGTTGGACTTGCATATTGCATATTTTACCATTTTATGTGTCATTAAACATGTTTGGAGATAATCAATAAATAAGACCTTGATAATACAGCTGATCTGCTAAACTGGGACTGTGGATGTAGTCGATCAAATATAATTGTTATTGGTATTACATAAATCACATTTTTTTCCCTCTTTTTTCCATGTGACCACCCAGAGAACTGTAACACGTATACAGAATGTTTTTATGTGAGGCAAGAAGTCAGCAGAAAAAAATTACGTGTTCGTGATGAATCACACCGATCACAATCATTTTCCACGCCTTTAACGTTACCATGAAACACAAATGATCATTTTTGCCTCTGTAATGTGACGCAGACTGAATTTCTGGGCAGGGGCATTTAAACCTCACGTTCCTCACCTGCCGTGTCTGGTCCAGAATGTTTTCTCTTAATGTATCATATTTAAGCTGCAGCACCTTTGCTCTAATAACCAAAAGAAAATTTTTTTTAAATTTTGTTCAACTTCCTCTTTTACTGGAACAATTGTGTGTATAGGAATATGGAAAAGGAGTGTTGTGTGTATAAAACAATGAAATAAAAAAAATATCAAAATGTGGAATTATTTCTTCACTTGAAATTAAAATGGCACAAGTGAAAAAGTTGCTTACTCAGCGGCCCTGGCCCTACTGTGCATCTGTTTCATGCCTCCTGCCTAAACCAACAAGTTATTTTTCAGAGGCACTCTGGGGGGACAGGGGCATAACTTTGTAGATTTCCCGTAGAATCTTTTCAAAATAAAAGCCACCGTTTTGTTTTGAGGGGAAAAAAATACTCAGTGACCTCCCTAGCTGGTTCTGGCCACGATGATGCTTCCTACCTCCATGAGAGTTAAAAGGTTTAAAAGGTTTGATGACTTGGCTCCAAAATAAAATGCAAAAAGCTTCTTTACTTCTTCTGTGGTGCAGGACACCATAAATCCCTATACAGGATTTCCTGAGCACTTATTTAATGTCAACTGCAAAGTTAAATTCAAGATGTGTAGTCAGAATTGTGAAAAAAAGAATATGTAATAGTATTTTTATTAATAATCAGTTAAGTCTGTGCCACAGTATCATGTGTATTTAATTTGTTAAAAGATAGACTAGTTTCCATAATTCTCCTCCAAAACCCATATTTGTGCTTCAAAATCAGTGTTTCCAGCTGGGTACTACCACATGTTTCCTAGTCATAAGTAAATCATTATCTGTTAATGTTTCAGGACCAATGACCAGCTGGTGGGCTTCCTGTCTAAATACAGATACATGAACTTCATCAAGTCCCACGGCAGGGACAATGCAAGGTGAGATGCAAATTTTGAAAAGTAATTTTAATTTCTCCACAGCAGCCCACCCTCTCCCTTACTCTCTGGCTAGCTCCGTCTGTGTTTCTCTCTCACACTTAAAGCACCTATGTGCACGCCCAGCGCGCTCCTGCCAGCACGGTGTGGTCACTGAATCATAATACAATTAGCTCCCATCTGTGGCTTCATTAATTAACCTTCTTGGTGGGGTGAGCCAGCGAGGTGGCTGCCAGAACGTTTGTCTCTGCTGACACCACCCTGCCTGCCTCCCCCTAGCTTTCAGCCACATCACACCCCGCTGGCAAACCAGTCATCACCAAACACTGTGGGCAAAAATACCCCAAAGCACATGGAAAAAAAAAAATGTCCAGCATGGATGCGTGAGTCAGCATGAGTCAGCACTACCTTTTTGTGTTTGCAGTCACAGTATTTTATTCAGTGCTGTATGATAAGAGTGCAGCTGTTTTGTTCCTCGTTTAACCCCTTATTAGCAATTTGAGTGTGTGTGTGTGTGTGTGTGTGTGCCACAAGTTCACCCACTGTCACCTTTTAGAAAAGAGAAAGAACAGCCTGACTTTGCTGACCTGAATTTGACTCCCTCCATCTAACACTCAATACGTTCACTGGAGTAACACCACCCACTGCGTATGCACGGTGTCACTCTTCTCTCTTTGTGCGCGCGTGTGTGTACGGGTGATGTCAACACATTTATAAAGTCCTTTATAGCCAGGCTATTATGACAGTTGAGTTATCTCTTCACCTGAGGGCACTTTCCTAGGTATTTTTTCCAACTTTATTAAATACTAAGATTTTATTTTTAAAGGGTAGGTGAGACTTTTAGCTGCGTTTTACTATAAGCAGCTCTAAGTTTTGTATCCTTCCTATAGGGACACGGTTGCTCTTTACTATAAATGAGCGCAGCTTTAAAAAATCTATTTACAAGAAAAAAATTGGAGGAAAATATAAATATGCTGATGCAACAGTAACTGACCTTTCTGAGCTTGTTTTTATGTAAATGGTATTTTTTTTTAAAAAAAGAAAAAAGGAGTTCACAACAACAAGCTCTAACATAGTCACTGTTATAACCAAACCGTTTTCCCGTGTGCTTGTTAGGTTTATCCGTAAGCAAGGTTTGGATCGTCTGTTCTATGAATGCGACACCCACATGTGGAGGCTGGGTGACCGTAAAATCCCAGAAGGCATCTCTGTGGATGGTGGGTCCGACTGGTTTCTTCTAAACCGCCTGTTCGTGGAATATGTTATCAACTCCAAGGACGATTTGGTCACCAACATGAAGCGCTTCTACGCCTACACTCTGCTTCCTGCTGAGGTAACGCACACTGACAAGCTGCTCTCACAGGTTCAAGTGTCTCTTAATCTTTGACTGAAAGGTAAACACTGCTTTGGACTTGCACTGTGTCATATATAGAAATGTTTATTCTGTTCTCGTTTCATTGCCCGGAAAAGAATTTGACAGCAGAAATAAGATCATAAAGTGAAGGGAAGATGTAAAGGCTGATTTTCCAAACCTTATACAAAGATTGCATGAGAACTGAATGATCTCTGTGGGGAAATTGAATTGTTTATCATGAGCTACTGTGAATCTCCTTTCTCTGCTCCTACTCTATTTCCTCTTGTGAATTGGATGGTGTAAAAAATAAAAGGTATACAATTTTCTAATTTTGTCTTTTTGTCTCTGCTTTCCGCCTCCCCCTCCCTCTCCCTATCCATTTCTGTTTCTCATTTTCCAGTCATTCTTTCACACTGTGCTGGAGAACAGCGCCCACTGTGAGAGCATGGTCGACAACAACCTGCGCATAACAAACTGGAACCGTAAACTGGGATGTAAATGTCAGTACAAGCACATTGTGGACTGGTGTGGATGCTCTCCTAATGACTTCAAGCCAGCAGACTTCCATCGCTTCCAGGTAGTAACGATACACAAAATACATTTAAACAAAAAAAACAAAATGCAAGGTTGAAACCATCACCTATCAGTTTTATGTTTTTAAATAGCTGTTTGAAATATATATTTACTGAACTGCTGGCCACATATGAAGCCCTGACATTTTTTGCTAATGTCTCCAGAGGTTAAGTAAGTGTTTCCAGATTGCTTAATACCAGGAAAAGAATTCACATAAAATTATTGTACAGGATGAATTGTTCCCTAAATCTGGAGTGTACAACTTTTAAATGAAGGTCTGCTACATTTAAGAGCTTTCCAAACACAGTACTGACTAAAACCTTGTTTACACAACTGCATTGAATCTATGTACACCTATGTAAATGGCCAACACCGTTGCTGTCATTTATACTGGTATGCATGCATTACTTGGTAAATTTGCTCTGCAAATCTAGTGGCGGTTGGTTTAAAAAAAAGAAAAAAGAAAAAAAAAGAAGAGGCCAAAAAGCATAGCATAAAACAACAGTACGAAACAGGCCAGTCACGTTCATTGTGGGCTACATCAAAATGACGTACTTGACGTGCAGTTACAACATATCTATGTTATAGATTTAACACATGAGCATTTCAGGTACACTAGTGTGAAAAAAGGTTTTGAGTCACCGCTCATTTCTTTAAATTTTGAATCGAATAAATTATGTTTTTGGATAAGATTGCTAATCTTAAAGTGCCTAAAGATACAATTTAAAATTTGTTCTTTGTTAACTTTTCTGTTATGTTCAGACACAACACTGGCTTATCATTAAGTTAGGTCCCTTTTTTGTTCTCCAATTACTCATAGAGCAGTGTTAAGTTCCTTAATAAAAAAAAAAAACATTACTCTGAAAATGGTCGGGTAAAAAGGACTGGACTTAAAGCGAGTGAAAAAGCAGCCAGAAAGTTTAGCTCCTTGGTGGGCAGCTCAGGAGTTGTGCACAGTCCTGTACTAGGTTAACTATTAGCACTTGTTATTTAAAGACTCTACCTTCTTGTCCAGATATGGTTACTTCCAGCCCAAACCCAGATGCTAGCCGCAGTGCTAAAACTGAGGCTTTACAGATGTCATTCTGTAAACATTTAAATCTTCTGTGTGTATTAACTGTGTTTAATATGACTTGTAATGGGTGTCAGCAAGTTGAAGCTAGACTAATAGGTTGGAAATCCATGAGAAGGGTCAGAGAAAAATTGATGCTCCATTTTCTTTTTTTGTTTGCTTTGGATTTGTTTTCTTTTTTTAAGGAGGAGGAGGGGGAAGGATTACACTCAAAAAATGGCATGAGTTGGCAGTTTTTATGCAAAAACTCTTAGTGCCACAGCAGTGGGCTAAAGGTTCTGCACTACAGATTAAAATATCTTTGAAAATATAGTGCAGAGAAACCTCTATATATCTTGACTGCATTGTCCATTAAACTATATGACCATATATATGAAAACAAACTACCTTTTCATAAGACTACAATACGAACAAACATAAAATACAGTGAAAATGGAAAGTATTATGTGGCAGACAAGCAGCAACTTCCACAGTTAAAAAAAATCAAGCTAACAAAAAGTGCAGTTCCTCTAATGGCCACTTGAGGCTGACTCCAAAAGCAACTCAGTGTTAAAATGTCTAGCCTATCACCAGAAATAGAGGTTTACACGCTGGTGCTGATTTACTGCTACTACTCTACCTTCTTGTCCAAATACGGTCACTTCTAGCTCCAACAAACCACGATGGTGACAGCCACAGTACTAAAACTGAGGCTTAACAAACTAATGGGTGGCGTCACCATAGCAACATCAACTTTTTATACCCAGTCTTTTGTTGTCATCCTGCTAATTTAGCTCTAAAGGTAAGAAATAAAACAAGGCCTTAATATGAAGACAAAGGCATGTATCAAGTGACTTTCTTTTACTGGTAATGTAATTTTAGTCTGATAACTTTCGACAGATGTCACGAAAGAGGGCGAGATGGGAAATTCTGCAGCTACAGCAGTCCGCCAACCTGGGTGGTTGTGTTTAGTTATATGAGGTGAGGAGAGTGAGGCATGTTAGTGTATATGACGCAGTGCAGTCGACTTGCCAGCCTGAACTAGCTCACAGGCTTTGCTCCATAAAGTGTAATAGAGCAGGTTTCTGTTTATCACATGATTGATCACATATGCAGTGTCTTCAGTCCAGCAAAAGCCAGTATTGTTCATTCTTAAAGAAAAGTCAAGAGCAAGAGCTCGTATAATTTTGACATTTATTACTGTTTCATTCGTGGGAAATTTGTAATATTCCCCACAGCTATTAACACGACTGCCTTTAGCTTCCAGCCAAATGCTATAGGCAGGAATGAAAGGATTTGCAAAAATGGAAATTCCAGTTGTCCTTTTATCCCATGTTAAGGAAAAGCTGCTGCTGAAGAAGAAAAAAAGTATTTAATAAGCAAAACTGGCAAAAGGCCAGGAAAAAAAGACTATGCAGCGGGTCCTCATCAGATGTGTCAATCAGACACATCTTTAAACATACAAAAATGAATGTTTAAAAACTGCACTACTTTCAGCAGACGTTTGCAGCACATCAGTATGTTGCAGGAAATCAGCAGCAAATTCTTTGTTCACAAGGTCTGTCCTCTCAACCTCAGCATCCAATGTATTCCCACAGCTTTCACAGTCGATATGTGCAAAATTATGTCTCAATTAGTATGACCCTGAAAGGAAAAAAATGGTAGGAATAATTAGATCTTCTCAGCCTTGGGTCTGTGATTAAGGAGACGGTTAGCTAGCCTTTCAAAATGAAAGTGAATGAGTGGCAGTGACTCTAGAGCCCCAGAGAAAGTCAGCGTCACACTTTTAATGTGCTCCTAAAATCTTAAAGCTGAATTACAAAGTGAATACAAATGTTCTGCCTCAGCAGAATATCACTTTAAGTCATATCCTTCAAGAGCGGTGAGTCATTTCATCTCTCCTCTTCTTTACATACCAGTCGGCGCACGAAGCTCAGTTCTCCCTTCGCCAAAGCTGTCTGCCGCATGTCTGGCCTCAGTCTCAGTTTAGTGCCAACCCTTTACCCTTGGCACTGCCGCTGGGTCTGGTTGGCATCTTGGTATCAGCGAAGTCCAATCCTGGGAAAAAGACTTTCCAGAAGCAAGCCAGAGCTTGGGATTACTAGGACTTAATTACCGTAAAGTAATCTCTTTGAAATGGTACAGCCAAGTAAAGAAAACTTTCATTTGTTTTCCAGATCACAACAATATTTCAAAGTCAGTACAGCTGTCAATTTTCTACCATAGTTATTTTAAACTGTACTCAACAGAGGAGGAGTTTTATTAAGGGACATTGGTGTAATGTGCCTTTTCTCTTTGTGCGTCTTTGTTTAGTAATGTGTTTAGAATGGGTACATTTTGGGAAGAATGTGAGAAAGACAGGCTGTGACAGGCTGGTGCTTTCAGATGATTCCACAGAGGGCACGTCAGAACACCCACAAGCTCTAGGACTGTCTGGGAACTAAAACCCACTCCTTTGCATTTCCTTTGATATCTTGAGCCAATCACTGAGTGTTAGGGCAACATCTGGTACTGTGCCACGCCACACCAGCATCCCACAGTTTCTGTTAAAGCATGAGAAAAAAGCACATCTCTCAGAAATGTGCCACAGCGTGATTTGGTCTCCTTTTTTAGCAGGTAGCACCGATGTGTTTGGTGCCGGATAAATAGTTTGGTGTCTAGGACTTAAAAGATGTCTTTGTGCGGAAGCCAGGCTGTGAAGGTGGCAGATTTCGTGATGCACCATCAACTGCATGACCAACAGCGTGGCAGGGACAAATACAACGTGGCTTGAGTGGATGATTCCAGGCAGAGCAATTAATGCAAAGAACTGTTAAGGAAAAAGACAAATAATGGATAGATAACTAAAGAAAAGCATGCAGATCTTTATAGGGTATAGCTTTGTGTCTGCTTCTTGCTTTTCTTTGTCAGATATCCTCGTCTACTAATGTTGACTGTAGTTGCTATAATGAAGCTGTCTGGTTCAGATGCCCTAAGTGACTTCCATCAATAGCAGTTGCATCATAATGTGATTGGTGGATTTGCTTGTTCTGCCTCACAAGTTTCAGAATTCGTAGGATCATCTGCTGATGTGAAGTGACGTGCACAGGAGCAGCACGAGGTTTTCTACGGGTTTTATGTCAGTGTTTTTAGTGATTATTTGTCCATTAATTATATACGTTAATAAATACGATGTTAATATAACGTGTTTTCTAGTTTCTTCTGTTCCTATACTCAGCTTTGTGATTATTTTACACATCAAAGTCTGTTTACAGGTCTGGGGTTGTACTAAATTACCGATCATGTGAAAATCGTTTTTATAAAGCTGTGTGACTCCAGGGGAAAAATATTTAAATTATGTCAATGTCAGTAAAGAAAGGAATTTACCAGAATACTATGTGGCAGCTTGAGGCCAATGACTTGAGGCTACAAGGATACGCAGTCAAATTTCCAGCCAACTGGCAGCAGAGCTTCATCGTGGGTAACATAAGCACCAGAGCCGATGAGGAAGAAAAGACTATATTTGTGGTTTGACATTTTTGTCTATGGTGATTTTGTGGTGTTAAATTAATGGGATAATCTTTTAAGCTCATCTAAACCCTCCAGTTTATCTTAACATCCCTTGTGGGGCAATGACCAGGAGGCTGGGAACCACTAAAGTACAGGACACCATTTGTACTGCAAAAGAATGAAATAGAGAGATAGTCTTGGGAGAGAGTATATTTGATTTAATACATAATAATTAATTCACAAACCCATATGGTAATGATTTCCCTATTTTTATCTGCTACCTTCACTTACTTTTATAGTACCTCCTATCTAATTCTCTTTCCTGCCCACATGTCACTTCCTCACATATCTCACACATCGCATTTGTTCGGCTGACA
>VUQG01044994.1:5646-41156 GCA_015106755.1 Etia nguti | reverse complement strand
TCCTGGCGCACAACCATTTCTTAATCTTCTCCTTTTTTCTTCTCTTTATCTCATCCGTCTTTGCTTTGCTCTCCCCCCACCTTCCTACGCTCCCTGCCTGCAGCAAACAGTGCGGCCCACCTTCTTTGCCAGGAAGTTTGAAGCCAGCGTTAACCAGGAGATAGTGAACCAGCTGGATGCCTACCTGTTTGGGCCATTTCCCCAGGGGACGCCGGCATTGAACTCATACTGGGAGAACGTGTACGACGAGCCAGATGGCGTGGCCAGCCTGTCGGACACACAGCTAACGTACTACCACGCTTTCTCACGGCTGGGCCTGGCCAGGGCTGCCGCCTCGCTGCAGGGGAACCCAAAGGATCACAGCTGCAGGTTAGTTTTGTGAAGATGTGCACAATACACAATCCCCGCAGACGTCCATGTATGCATGCATGCAAATAGTTCTCAGGCCCTTGATCCTCTGTCCAGCCACACCCACAAGCACTCATTATCATTATTACACCACACCTGCACCTACATCCACAGGTGCACTTCAGTTTGTTTTTGCAGTCAAAAGCAAGCCATACACATAGTAGTATACGAAACCACAACATACAGCATACAAAAGCCTTTTGTTTGTCTGCTGATGCATTATCTTACATAGATCACATGTCATGGAAATAAGATAACAATGAACAGTACCAGTCAGCAACTGGGAACTCTGGGTAATGCTATTCATTTTGTAACACAATATGACACTCAATTTATCCCTCAGATAATGACGCTATATAGGTCATGACATTGAAAGCTGGCCTTTATGCTAGGGTATAATTAGTGGAAATGCATGAATTCCAGAGTGCTGTTAACATACAGTGTGTGGTTAAATTAAAAGGGAAAACCACAGTGTGCTTTCATATTTACCAGGCAAATGGAACATTTCAGCTTCATCTCTTTTAGTAGGATTTTTAATAGCATATGTTTTCATCAGTTTAGTTTATTTGCACAGTGATGAGACCTGTATGCAAAAGAGTGACAAATTCAGTATGTTAATGTGGAACAGAAAGGAGAAGCATGAACTGCTAATTTGCGTACATACGACACAAGGCCCCATGCATCTCATTGCATCCAGGAAACAAACGCCTACAACATCTTAATGATGTCAGCAAACATTAACACAGCTTGGCCCCACATGACCAGGGACAAAAAAAGTAATAGAAAACAGCATGAAGGAAGGCTGTTTGAACAGCGTATGGTGGCAAACAGCGATATGATCTGCCGTAGCTTTTGTTGGTAGTCATCCAAGCTGCCAGTCTGTGTTTCCTCTCATGAAACTTTCAAAAATCATCAGGTGTCTTTGAAGGCAGTTTCACTTGCAGTTATAGAGTAAGTCAAGAAGGCAACACGAATGCCATTACCTCAGCTGGAGCGCACTGCGTGTGAGCTGAGATAGTTTGCTCCTCACAAGCAAGTCCCCACTATAGCAAGGGATCCGATGCCCTGCTGCATTGTGGGTGTTCTGTGAAATCTAGTAGGTAAAGCCAGGCAGTGAAAAAAGGCATGGTTTCAAAGTCAAACTTCAAAACCATCTAGCGGCTACAGCTGTTGTTATTCAAACACTGTGCATCTGTTAAAATAGAGAGCTGGAGCATAGGACAGGTGTGCATGTGTGTATCTGCACGAGTGAGAGAAAGTAGAGGCTTCAAACACATAACTTGCCTCATTCGCCCGTTCATACAAGCACTTTTCTTTTTCTGTGTTCTTTCTATGCAAGTGCTTTCTGTCTAACATGCACACACATTAATAGTCCAATGGATGCATCAGAGAGCAACTTGGGATTAGTATATATATTGCATGCAAACCACCAACCTTCTGATTAGCAGATGACATTAGTTGTCAAACTTTTTTCCGGCATTTCCCTAAAATGAAAATGTATTTATTCAGCTTATTCGGCTACTTGTACCCGCATTTTTAAAAATTGATAGCTTAGAGAAAAAGACTGATTATGCTGGTATGTGCGGTTCTTTCTGGAATTCCACAACAGACAATTTTAATAAGCAGAAATTGCTAAACAATCCTATGCATTTTTTTTTTTATAGTAACCTACAGTGTGTTTTTTCCACAGTGAGTGACAGGATTAGAAAAAGGTAAACCTGGAAGCTTACCCAACATTAGCCCCAGGTTGTACCTTTCATGTATTAACATTACATTAGAGGCATGACAACACCTCTACCTGGCTATCTTTGAAAAACACAGTATGTTTTTTAACCACACTAAACCACTTTAAGGTAATCCCAGAATCCACACAGTACCTTTTCACCACTGATTAAATATGTCCTCTGCACCGTAAATACAAAAGTAACAAAGTCTTGAAGTTGTGTATCTGACAATATTAGAATATTGATAATCTGTCTGCATTTTATGTACAAATAAAAATGTAAAAATAGAAATAAAAATGTAAAAATGTGCATTTATCCATTTGGATTACTAAACACAGCAACAGAAATATTGGAGAAAAAATTCTTTCTTTAGCACATTTAATATGTTAAATGTGTTATTATTTCACTTTGATTTTTATTTAGTGATAACACATCAGAGAGGCAGGCTGGGGCTAAAGAACATATACATGATATGCTGTGTGAAATATGTTATAATGTGATATTTTAGTCTCATAATGTGGTCTTAATTTTCCATAGCATAACTTAGTGCTTGGTCTCACAGTTCTCGCTTGTCTTTTGTCTTTTTATGTCACAAAAGTGTTTCCAGCTGAATTGCTGGCTTGTGATTTTTGTAATTCCACCACTCTGTGGTTTATTAACGTAATAATTAAATACACAATGTGTGTGCTGGGACTCTGCAAGGCCTGCCTGGAGCTGTCTTGTTTAAGTTTTATTGATCTGTAATTTACTTTGTGAGCTGAGTAATTAAAGCTGATCACGTTTTTGCTTAAAGCGAGCCCCAGCAAAGCTCACATTTGGAAATATATCTTTTTCAAGTGTTGGTGTGATGTCTCGAGTCTGCCCACATATGGTGTGTTTGCGTATTTGTGTATGTGTGTGTGGCCACGTATTTTGCATGCATTTCAAATTCAGATGTGCTACCAGCAGATGGATGGGTCAACTTCATTGTGAGACCTGAGCAGCAGAGAGAGAGAAAAAAGGACACAGAGAGTGATTTGGCTCTTTTAGCAGCCTGCTGAGATTGTGGAGTAAAAGCCTGAATGGAGCTTCTGTGCAGGCTACGCCCTTGCCCCCTTCTCTCTGCTTCTCACACTGGCAGCCACGTCTCTTTTGGGAAAGATGGGACGGAAAGCAGAATGAAATAAGAAGAGCGATGAGGGGAAAGGATGAAAAAGCAGGTGGGAAAATGTAGAAGAGGAGAAAAAGAGAAAGACTCGGGGAAAAGGAGCAGGAGAGGAGGGAGTGTGCAATGCTATTCTTGTGAGTGTAAATATTTGCTGTTCTGCTTGTCAGGGTAGCATTTACCAGGACGGGTTGACTCCTGGTCCTTTACTGGAATACTGATGAGGCCATAGGCGCAGGGGAGCAGGGAGAAACAGTGCGTGGATGTGCGTTTGTGTGTGTTAAGCTGTGTAACCAAAAAAAACGGAGGAATAAAGAGGAGTTTAAGGAAGCAGAAGGATGAGAAATCTGGGCGAGAAGGACTCAGGACGTGTGCAGAGAGCAGCTGCAGCGTGTTCCCCAGCAGTGCCTGCCCTGGCCCCTTTTTTGTTTTTCCAGAAGTCACTCCGGCTGGGTGCCCCGAGGGCAGACCCTCTGTCACGTATGAAGCGACACACACAAATAAACAACAGACTAATCAGAGGGGCAAGACCTTTATTCAGCTTCAGCTGACTGGATGACCCAGTTCAACTTTGTTCAGCTGTCTTGTAATGCTTTAGTTGGGTTTTGTCCGTGTGTGTGTGTGTGTGCGTCTGTGACTAATCTGAATATGCTGCCAATGCAGCCCATGACTATTCTGTAATTTTCAGACCACTGTGGTGCCGCCCGTCACGTGTCTTCTTAATGCCATCGCTTCCACTTCAGAGCACATGTTAAAGCGACCAGCACACTGTAGCACAATAAACAGCACAGAGAAACTTTGTTGTTTACTCAGAAGTTCTTAAGGGTACTTGTGCTTTTTTTAAAAGTTTTCAGCAGTTCATATCTGATCTGGGATCTACTGCAGCAGCAGTCATGAACCCACAAAGTGTGGACACAGCAACTCGCGGGCAGTGCGGTTTGGGAAAAATCTGCCTAGTTGACACATGTCTTTTACCAATTGGATTTCTGTTAAAGGTCATTGAATTAATGTCCACCGTGTCACACAATCACACAGCACATTGACTCTCTACTAACCTTCACGGCAAGCATTCATTAGCATCCAGCCACATTAGCATGTCCAAGGCCAGTTCCCCCCAGACCTTATCCACATGAATCTTGATATTCTCCTCTTCTTACAGTATCAGCTCTGAAAAGCAGCACCGTCAAGTAGGTAGGTCAGAAGGTATCAGGTTTGCTAATGGATTCTCATTTTCTCAACACTCCATCAGGTATTTCCCCATGGGCCACCCAGTATCAGTGCATCTCTACTTCCAGTCAGACCAGTTCCAGGGCTATCTGGTCAAGCACCATGCTACTAACCTGGCAACAAGCAAGCTGGAGACCATGGAGACCTGGGTGGCACCCACAAAGAACTTCAAGTTAACCACTCCTCCTACGAGCACATTCAGCAGGTTGCAGTTCGCAGAGGTGAGTCAGCATATTAGTCTGCGTGCCCTTGCATTCATTTTTAATTTGAATTCGCTTGTTTGGCATGAGTCACAAAACAATCAGTCAGCCGCTGCCAGTGTCAGAAAATGAGTTCCATTAAAACTCTGAGCAGCACACAGCAAAAACACACTCTTCAGCATATAATTAGAGGTAAGATATACAGCTCATTGCCATGGTGACCTCATATATCGCCCTTGCCAAGACTCATAGCAGCGCATCTCCACACAATTAAACTGGTGCCTGTAATGGCCTTGTAAAATGTAAATTGATTGAATTCATCCCAGTTTACAGGGATGAGCGCTTCATGTGCTGCTTATTTGTTGTTTCCTAATAGAACGTCTTCTCACCTTCACACTGGAATGCTTCCCTTGATTGTCTTGTTATGTTAATGTGTGTTTCTGTTTACCACAACGCCTGTTTAGGATACAGCCACTCGGCTGTGATGTGACAGCCACAGAGTGTCTTTTTAAAAAGGACAAAATTAACTGAGTGAATGCAAATTGACCTTTTTCTCTGCTTTTATCGTGCAGAGCTTTAGTAGGAAGCAGAAATGTCAACAAATTTGTGAACACATTTGTTCGTGCCTGCGGACAATACTTATGCACCTGGATACACTTTGACCATGTTCGACCTTTTGCGGCGCTCTCAGTCTGAACACGAAGGGATCCAGACGCCCAGCCGACATGTGGCTCCCTCTCGCTAAGCCCTGTTTGTCTGTCTAACCTATGAAACCGTGAGTGACAGAGAAGTGATGTGAGCTGTGGCTTTTATCTGAATGCTCAGCCTGAGAAAACATTCTCTGTCTAGCACTGTGTAGTGGCTGTCAGTCAATCAGTTTGTCCATCTGTCATTCAAAATCCAAGAAGAAAACGGCAGCACGGCGTAGCTGCAGCAGCGCACTGCTTTTTGTCAAATTTGTAGATATGGACCATTATACTAAAGCTATATACTGGGGTTTGCTAGATAAACCATATGGTTGGCTTAACAGTGGTTTCCTTGTCCTCCTTTCGATATAAAGAAAGACAGATATGTCTTTTCACTTCCCTGTTGCTGCCTTTATAGGCCTTTTTTACAGCAGTTTAGTATAGGACCGCTTAAAACCTGCACATTAAAAACCAGTATTTCACCTCAAGTCAGATTTGACATTGAGAGGCAGCATTTTAAGCTGTGCATAAATCCCACAGCACCATGACTAACTTTAACTGAAGATTACGTCCTCATTCCACCACAGTGTAGATAATTTATGTGGACATACATGGCAGGGAAAAAAATAGTAGCAACATCTTATGGTGTAATGTAACAGAATACAACATAGAAAAACAAGTGCAATGCTTCTGACAAAGTGTATGCATTTTCAAGCATTTTAGCTTGAAACAGCTGGGACCTTTCTTTGTGGAGCTCTCCCCATTCTCTCCATTACTCCCATTACGTCCCAAAGACATGTAGGGGTTTAGTTAGCTGGAGACTTTAGATGTGAATGTGAGAGTGCACGGATGTCTGTGTCACTCCTGCGATAGACTGGCAACTTGTCCAGATGTCCACAGCAAGAAGGTGGACATCCGATGTGGAGTTTGCATGTGCTTCCCCTGTTTGCGTGGGTTTCCTCCGGCCTCATCCCACAAATCATTTATTGTCCCATTCGTGTCAGATGTTTGCATTTTTCTTTTTTTGGATAACGTCTAGAGAAGCACATGTCCAAGAATAACTCCAATTTGTGCTTTTATAACAGAAATTGTCTTGTTTTCTCTTGTTTTCTACTCATTGCACCACTGTGTATGTTTATTAGCATCCATCCATCTTGCCTCGGTAGCGTAATGTGTGCCCCTGGAGAGTCCTCTGGTGCTGCTAGTAGACACCTGTATTTGATTACGACTCCAAAAGGTGCCCCTAATAAGCTTGCGAATGCAGCCTCGAGGGGCATTTGTGCCCTACGTTTTTAAGCAGGGCCAGATGTAGAGCGGGACTGTTCATGACCTTGCTTGATAAAACTGACCAGACTTATTTAATGGAAGTGTCAAACAATAGGCGCCGACTGCCCGATGACATGGAGGAAAAGGTTTGCAGGGTTACTGGGTCACAGAGAAGAAATGGACTGTAGCTGGATTATGAGATAGGAGTGTTTTATGTGTTCTATTAAGTCAGGTACAGAGCATGAAACAAGTAATACAGGTAATAGTGGTGAACAATGAATTTGGAGAAAAGTAATAAGAGTGATGATATCCAGGTTATTATCAAGAAGTTTTTTTATTTATTTTTTTTGTCAGGTCAACAGCAAGATAAATGAGGGCTAAATGTTTCAAACGTAGCAGAGGCTGTTGGTAATTGCTGGTTAAGAGCGGAAAATCTGAATAAATGGTCCAATTGAGTGGAAAGTGTGAGTGAACAGACTGGTAGAAAAATGTAGTAATTGGACAAAGAGTGTAGAGCCACAATGAGGTTGCCAGATCAGCATTTGTTCCACCTAAACGTGTTCTTCTAAGTACAGCTATAAGCAAAAGAAGGTCGTGAGCCCCTGACTTGGTTAGCACTCATAAGCCTTGATTGAGTGTTGGTCTTAAGCCAAAGCTTATAGGGTAGGAGCACCAAGGGACAGGTTGAGTGTGGAGGTCATCGTAAGCTATAGGCTGAAGTAGCCAGGAAGTTAATCCCTGTTTGACCTACTTTCATACTCGAAGGAAGAGTTTTCTGGTACTGGTTCCATCTCTTATCCATAGATATACCTTGAACTTCATCACCAGGAGAGAAATATGTTAGTGGAAAAGAATAATTGCAGTCTTTAAAACAATAAACTTTATGAATGTAGTTAAAATGTTCCAGCAAACTTTTGCTATTGTTAAAACACTGCCATGTCTTTGCAAAAAGACCTCAAGTGTTCTGTATAAATAAACAGCAGATCGGTTTATACACCAATCAGTCACAACATTAAAACTAGCCTAATGTTAAGTAGTTCTGGCTTGTAGTGTGGTGTCTGGCCTCGGGATGTTGGCAAAGGATCGTCCATGTTCCGGCACATCCAACTGATGCTGTATTGGATTAATATCTGGGGAGTTTGAGGGCCGTGAGGCCTTTTTTGTGTTACTGAGCAGTTTTTGTGATGCGTTAGGGTGTATTTGTCCTCCTAGAAGAGTTTGTTTGGATTGCAAAAAGTGTTTTTGTGGGTGGTACGTGTTAAAGTTACATCTCAATACTATTTTGTTTTTACACTTTTGTGGTAGAAATGGCATTCCGTCCAGTATTTCTGTTGTAACCAGGATAGACCCTGACCTTTGGTCATGAGGACAGACAGCAGTCAGGCAAGTTGCCTGTGCATCTTATTAACTTGTGTGTCTTTTCACGCTATGTGTATGTTGGTACAGAAGTCTGTGGAATTGAGAAAGGAGACTGCCCACTCGTCTGACCTGAAACGGCTTTGAAAAAGTGCAACTTCGAATGCAGATGTGCATAATTTATATTGCGCATAGTAGATGCTTGTTGCTAAATAAACTACAAGAACCAGAAGCAAGTCTCAAAGGGTTCCCCTCTAGGCACCACAAGTGAACATTGTCACCATCTTCTACTTACAGCTCAGTTTACACAGCCATCTGCAAGTTTTCTGGTAGTGGAAAACAGTGATATTTCTCTCCAACTGCTCCTTTTCACTTCCTCCTGGGGCCTTGAAAGAGAGTGTTGCTAGCCATATGAGCGTTAGTGTGCATTAGCGAATCAGTATTGAATAAAGTAATGAGCTACAGAGGTGCAGGAGAAGAGAGCTGATTAGTAATTTAAGGGGCAAGGTCCAAGGGGCAGATATGGCAGAGGTCAGTCCAATAATTGAGAGGAAAGTGAGGTGTGCTTAATTGATGACAAAACACACACTGTTTCTGTGCGTGTCTCATTTATGCAAGTGGTGTCTATTTATACTGTACATGGTAATGGCAGTTCTCAGAGGACCTAATGCAGAGTCAATTCCAGTCAGGCATTGATCGTCCGGCTGGGTGAGGCTGTGTTAATCAGCTACTATTGTAAGGATGAGCGCTTCTTAAAGCCGCCATCCCTCTCACATTTCTGCAAACACCCTAGACATCTTTTATTGTCAGAGCGTGTGTGCGTGTGCGTGTGTGTGTGCGTGTGTGCCTCCCTCTCTATCACTCTGTCTCCCTCATCAGTCTTAATCGCTCCATGTTGCTAATTTAGCCTTCCACACAGTTTCGCAGTCTCTGCAACACACACATAAAATCATTTAGATGACTTCTTTTTTTTTTTAAGTTGACCACAGCAAAGATATTAAAGACAATTACTGAGCTCGTGTTCCTTTCCTGTTGTTATGATTTGTCTGTCTTACCGCTGGATATCTTTTGTTCTTTCTTATTGCGGGATGTTTTGTAGCGGGACTTTTGGCAAAATATAAGTTAGAAAGACGTAACCAATAACCTGCAAACATGTGTATTTTTAAATGTTAATTATGTAAGCTTAGAGGACATTATAATCTTAAAGTGGCTCATTGTTCCATTGGCAGCCCTCCAGTGTTTTGCAGGCTGGCAGCTTCTGCAGCCAGAGGCACTGTGTGCCTCCTAACTCGCCAAAGATATATTTGACTTACTGCTACTGTTTGTTAAATGTATTTATCTCAAAATTCACGCAAAGAATAGTGCTTTCTCTGACTTTGTGGAAGCATTGAAACCCAGTTTTTATTGAGCTCTTCTCCCTAGATGCTTTTTTATCTGTCAAAAAGCTGCGGTTCCCTGTCTCTGCATATAATCAGTGTCTTCCTCTATTTGAGTTTTTTGTTTTGTTTTTTTCCTTATTTCGGGTTTTAATCATCTCCACTGTTGTTTCTGTTTAAGACAAATACTGCTCACACTGGTATCGGTGTTCACAGCCTTCTGATTTTGTCTATTGGAATGTGTGAAACGGGAGTGCGTTTGATTTTCACCCCTTGGAGATATCTTTTTTCAGCATGCCTCCCTAGCCTCATAGAGTCAGTCATAATAGCAAAACTGTGGCCACATTTACTTAAAAGTGCTTGTCAGAAAAATCAGACTTGTCAGCTTTTGCAGATTAAAATATTATATAACAGCTGTGTTGAGAGTCGGGCTGAAGTGCAGTGCTTTTTAATAAAAAATGCATACTTAAGATGACTCCCTATGATAATATAGTTCAGATATCACTCAACTAGTTGATTTATAGACAACAGGTTACAGAATTCAGCTTTTTTCAGTTATGGTGTGGCATTACTGCGAATGAAAGGGAGTTGGTTACCTCGCTGAGAAGTTGGAGGTGTGCAGCCTCACACCTGCAGTGAGAGGCTGCACATTACTCCCTACAATATTTCAAACTGTCCAGAAAAGATGAAAAGGGTTTTTGCCTTTTGCATTTTTATGAATAACGAACCATTTTCCCCCACTTAAATGTTTTTAATCTGTTGCAGCGGCTCCTGTTCTTTTTTTGCTGTTGTCTCTCTGCTTGTCTTTGTTCTTACCCAAGTCTATCACCAACTCACTTGCCTATTCTTTCTCTTCTGGGGCAGATTGGGACAGAATGGGATGCCAAAGAACGCATTTTCAGAAACTTTGGCGGCCTAATGGGTCCCATGGATGAGACAGTGGGCATGCAGAAGTGGGTTAAAGGGCCCAACGTCACTGTCACAGTTGTGTGGATCGACCCTACCAACGTCATCGCAGCTACTTATGACATTTTGATTGATGCAAGCGCCGAGTTTACCCACTATCGCCCACCGCTCAACCAGCCTCTGCGGCCCGGTGTGTGGAACGTCCGCATCCTGCATCACTGGAGTCCTGTAGCGGAGATGCGCTTCATCATTGCCCCATTGGCTTATAACAAACACCAGCCCATACGACAAGGTGAGAAAGAGATTTAAGTTGTCTCTGTTGCAGAAGGCTCATTTATAAGTAGCACTTGCCATTTGTTTCAGCTTTAGCATAACATAAAATTACTATTGATTGTGTTATTTGCAAAAGTAGCCTTGCTAAACATATTGCACTGATGTGCTATTCCTCAACAAAAGATGACCATTCATCAAAAAAAAGAATACAGAGGGTGTTTTTCTAAATGTCAAACATTTCTCTCCTCGTGGAGGTTTAGTGGAAGCTCTGCAATTACTGTATAGACCTTGAAAGTGCAATTCAATACAGCACCACAGTTTGTGATGCATATAATATTGAGTCTTTGTGAAACCATGTCATAAAAAAGACTTGGGTAGTAATTTTGTGGTGTGTTTTCTGGGTTTTGTGTCATTATACTGTCATACTTTTGGTCCTTTATGTTTCAAAGGACATCTGTAGTTGCTTGGTGATGAGCATTTTATGAAGTCGACATACCGAGTCTTAGAGAGCCCTAAAAGTCAAATTTTAGCCAGGAGTTTGGCTCTTTTGTGGAACCTCCTTACACTTATTTATGCATCCATGGAAGACCAGAGGTGAAGAGACCAGAAGCAACATGTTCATACCGAACAAAGCAGGCATCAGTCACAACAGATTGAGTCATACCCAGTAGGACAGGCAGAATTGCTGTGGAAGTGGCGTGTAAAGGGGCTTACACATGCGGAGCAATCACAGGCAGATTAAAGCAAGGTTAATAGGCACCCTTACATGAGATCTGCCAATTGGATGCGTGAAAGCGCAGATATCAGCTGATATAAGCTGGCACTAAAAATATGGTCCATGGTCTTCCTAAACTAACACAAAGCTCATTGTGCTTTTTTTTAAAAAAAAAATAATAATAATCAAGCAGAACTGATGAGATCACTTTGATAAAAATCAGTGATCTTCATGAATTTTCTTAAGTGTCCTTTTTTAAATTTCTGCAGTGATTCCCACATGTCAGTATTAGCTCAAAGGACTGAATGGGATCAGTTTTATATTGCACTCTTTACACAACACGGCACGTTGAAAAGAAGCGATTGCTGATTTAGGTGTTTCAAAATATCTGCACAGGCACACACACAAATGCACACAGCCTTGCATTTGCAGCGATGCCCTTTCTAATCAAGCCTCTGGGCCTCGGCAGACCCTGGTTATTTGTCATCAAGTCAACCCTAATAACCCAGCGAGCTTCTCATACATACTAAGCAGAGTGTTAAACAACAGTGCACTTAGCCCTCCGAAAACAGTGACACAATTAAATCAATCAGTCAGCATGGATAAGGGGCAGGACTGCATTCTTGTAATCCATAAGCAGCCAAGTTGCTTTGAAAGTCACACAAGAGCTGAGACGCCAGCTTTGGCATAATCATGTCTTCCACTGTTTAATAATTTCACTGAGCTTTTTAATGATAAAGGGGAACAGCACATGGCATTTTTTATTTTACCTGAATCTCTGTGGCACACTGGCTACAAGAGTAAGATGAATATAATTTTTTTTTTAAATGGTGATATTATAAATATCACTGTTAGATGTTTTTTTAAGTCACTGTGCATTATGCAGTTATGTTTCTACTGATGTATGGATAGAAAGGGCTGCTGTGTGAGCTCAATCTTTTTGTCCAAAACAAAGTGCCTTCTTACAGTTACATACTGTAACCTCTGTTACAATGCATCAAGAAGTAGTAAATACCACCTTTTAAGATTTTCCCAGGTATTTTGAATTTTGGATTTTTTTCTTTCACTAAAGTAACATTGAAACATTCTATTTGCTGTATTTTTAACCTAAAATCTATTTAATGTTTTTTTTAAATCTGCAGTTTCTGTTTCTATGAATACAACGTACTTATTTTAAGAATCTGTTATAAGTGAGACATGAAACAGAACAAACGAAGCTATGTTAACGGTCAACACAGGTTTTTAGGGTTTTTTAAATATGCATTTAGCTTGTAAAAAAATATAGGTTTTAGGTAATAAAGTAACCATTCACTCCAGCTGTCAGATAAATGTAAGATGGTAAAAAGTAAAATGTACAGTCAATGCAGTTAAGCAGAAATATTCAGTACGATACTAAGATTGCACTTGCACTTGAATAACTGTGTCTAATTATTTTCCATTGCAAGCCAACTAAATGCATTAAGTTGGGCTAGGAGCTGAGACAGCTCCCTCAGTAGGATCGAGCACTTTTTAAACTCTGATTACATACTTTAAAGAAGGAAACTACGAAAATTTTGGCTTTAAACAAATCGTCTCTTAAAGTAAAATATCCATGGTTTTCAAATAAAAGCTGCTTTAATTTTTCTGCTATAGCCGTACTTTGTGGCAGGACACAGCTTATTGTAACTTTTACTGTAATTTTTAGCAGACTAAAGATTAATATAAACATTGTGGTAAAGCTGACATTTTTGAGTCACTTCACTTACATTCTCATTTTGTTTTATACAACATGTGTTTACAAAGAGTCTGCTACAGAAAAACATGTCAGCTGTGAAACTGCAAGCAGAAGTTCAGTGCACCAATATACTGTAAATATGAAATATTATTAATTAGTGTTGGATGTGGGGAGCGATGTGAGGCATCTCTTTAGCTTACTTTGGATCCAGACTTGTGCCTTTAACTGATACATCACCCGAAGTGGCTGACGTGAAGTAAAGTTGAGTCTTAAAATTTATAATGTAAGGCTACATAATTATTAGACCCGCTAAGTTAATAATGTTTGTGTTTAATTTATAGTTATTATGTAATAATCTTGTGTTTGTTTTTCTTGATGTGTGTTGTAATGTGTTCTTTGCTTATTAGCTATTTCATGAGTCCGCGTATAATTTATTGCCATGGCTGACATCAGGTTTCCCTCCTAAATGGTGTGCCAGTAAAACTTTACGATGTGGCCTTCCATGCGCAAAGAGAGCGAGCAGCAGACACATGCATATATAAAAACTCTACACAGATGCATGACTTCATACTGCACGCTGCTGCCACAAAGCTAGCTGGCATTGGTTGACCACTGCCATGTCAGACTGCATCTTTCTGTCATCAGTGTGCAAAAAGTGCTGAAGTCTGCTAACATCTGGATGAGAGGAAGCTTGTGTTAGAAGGGATGGCTAGCACCCCAGTTAGAGTGCCAGTGAGGAATTTAAAGCTTCGCTGGAGCTCAGGGTGGAGAGGGTGTTTTAAGGAGAAGTTCTGTCTATGTTTACCATCTTCCTTCAGAGCGTAACCGTCATGGGAAGAAAGGATGACTTCATGTCTTGAATATTTCTCACTGTTTCCAGAAAGTCAGCACTGCAGTAGCCTAACAAACCACATGAAAGGGGAAGATTTAGGGGTCCAGTTGTAAAAAAAAAAAAATCAACGCAAGCATCCAATTTACACTTTTAAGATAATACGAAAAAAGGTCACGTTCACTTATTTGATATTGCACTTCCCCACCCCCTTTTCTCCATGCTTACTGATCTCCCAACTTTTTCCCCCTTCTGCAATCCAGTCTGAATTTTTGACCACTGACTACCACCTTTTTTGCTCACTGTCTATAACTTCTTTGTCTGCTCTCTCTTTCTTGCTTCCCACAAACCTCCAGAGGATACTCTGAAGCTCCACAATGGGCCTGCTAAGAATAGCTACATGGAGCAGAGTTTCCACGGCCTCAACCCGGTGCTCAACATCCCTGTCAGTCTGAGTTACGTGGAGCAGGCCAAGAGGAACGCGGCCCTGACTGGCCCTGAGCTCGAGCGTTGGATAGACAGCCTGGTGGGCGAGTTGTGGGAGGCAGCTGACGTCTGTGCTGTGGGCCCCACGGCCTGTCCTGTCATGCAGGCGTGCCCCAAGAGCCCGTGGAGCTCCCTGAGCCCAGACCCCAAATCTCAGCTGGGAGCACCTCGTGCCAATGGTCGTATCAGGTAGCAGCAAGGCCTCCAGCTGGACAGGAGGTCATGGCACTGTTTATCTTTATTTATTTGAGGGGTTTGTTGCAGATGACAGGGGGGTGAGTGTTCTCCATGATGTTGAAATCAAAAGAAAAAGTGGGGACAGAAAGCGAGGGGGAACATTTTCCTCCCCGCAATATTCCGTTTTTAGGGGATTATGCTGGCTTTGCTATTTCAGTTTCTCTGTGTATTTATTTTTCTTCTCACGGCTGAGTTTTACTGTGATCAAACATTGCAATTTTCAAGCATTTATTTGGCTGCTGAGTGAATTATAAAGTCAGCTTTTAATTCCTCGCACAGGGCACATGGGTCAAGTGAGTGCGGGCTATCGACACTGCTAGCAGACCAGGTTCTGCTGCGATAAGGCCTTAGTATTAAGACATACACAAGAAGATAGCTGGGTACTGAATTAAATGTGCCTACTTAGAGTTTATGTCAGCACCAACAAAATGACACAATATGTGAGTATTCACATATCCCCAGTTGAACAGATTATTTTGAGCCCACTCAAACATACCGTCAATAAAAGTAAATTTCTCATTTTTGACAAAAACTTTGTGGAAGCCAAACGCCGAAGTTTCCAGATACTTCATTTTGTACATGAGTAGAACAACTCAAAACTTAGTTCATATCAGTGCCTGATTAGATTGTTGAACGTTTTGTTGCTTGGCTAAATCTTCACCAGTCACATTTTGTTGTAAAACTGCAAAAAAATAAAAAGAAGAAAACAAGTACAGTGACTTTCTCAGCGTAATTGGAGGCTAGGGGTTCTATTAGAAATTTCATGTAGACATTTTAGTGTTAAAAATGTACTAAATTCATAAATGCTTCTTTTGTCATAGTTGTACAATAGCATTTTGAGATTTAGCATTTACATAGTGCAGAGTTTTCCACACAAGAGAACACCCAGAGGACAGAACGAGAGCTGTTCTTGAGCTAGAATTTTATTTTTGAACCAACTTGCCTCAAACTTGAAACAAAACTATGTCACATTAACCTTAAACGTATTGTCCTGGTTTTACGTGTTGCCTTCTTTTTCTTTATTCCGGTTATTTGAACACCACTTTATGTTGTACATAATGCTACACTAAGTCTCAAAAATGGTGTGAATGGAGGGGGGTGGGGGGAGGTCCATGAAGTCACTATTTATTTATAAGTTTATATAAATACTGATATTTTTAGTCAGTGACTAAATAACTGCAACGCTGCCTTGGCAGCTTGATAAATATTTTTTTGTAAAGAAAGCTGCCTTTATTTACAAAGGCCAACACCCCAAACTTATACTGTACCTTTTTATGGCCCGCACCTATGTGTTAGTCAGTGTTGTCCTGTCTGAATAGATCTTCTTGTCTTGGGTTTCTCACGTGGCTGTTTGCCAAGTGTATCACAAGAGAAAGCCACTCTGACCTGTAAGGTAAGAGGTCAGATGCCTAACAACCTCAGCAAAAAACAGAAAAGCTGAACAAAAGCAGTCTTCACTAGCGAACACACTGGACGTTGTTTGAAGGAGAAACTGTGCTTTTTTTGGTGTTTAATGGTTGCCGTCAGTTTCAGAATGGTTTGAGTGGTAGTGATCTTCATGCTGTGACAATAATGTACAATTTCAAGTGAATATCATATTGTATCTCTTGATTATAAAGTAAATAATTTATTGGACCGGGTCTATCGCGCCTTTGCAACCCTATTTACATTTAAAGTACTTTTTCTGTCATCAAGACAATCTCCTGACATTTGAGACAACCTAATTACACTAAGTATGGCACTGTACCACAACACATCCTGAATAAGAGGTGCGGTCACATATTTGTTTTACCTTGAAATAAGTTTCCTCTGAAGCCAATTAGGTTTTCAATCTGTGATTGTCAACATTGTTTAGTCATCACATGAGCTAAACGAGTGGTTTTGAACAGGCTAATTAACAGACATTACTGTTCATTAATGTCAAGTTCACCTTGCCTCTCTGTCAGATGTGTGTATTACGATTGCTATCTCTCCTTCCCTCTCAAATCTACATCGTTTCCGGGGTTAGGTTGTAAAGGACGGCTTTGTTTTCCACTTTCTAGTGCCACCATGCTCTGTACAATTACATCACACAGTACATATTATGATGTAAGCTCAATGACCGTTTTGGAAAAAGTGAAATAATTAAATGTAACTAAATGTGAAAGTCCTATTTTATAACAAAAATTAATAACAAATGAAGAGGATGTACATAGGTATTTTGTATCGAAATAATGTTTAAAGGGTATTGTACGTGTAAATACAGATGTGGTAAAATGACATTGAAAGTGTCAATAATTGGACACAAATAGTGAATTGATGGTGTTTATTGATCAAAGTACATAACCTGTTTCAGTGTTTTTGGACAGCTGTGACAACAACCTTGTCCTATTTGCCTCTCAGAGAAAATCACATGCCAGATTGTTGTTGTTCTTACTGGAATGTATTGTTGAGCAACTGTTGCACAAATTTCTCTGACTGACGTTTCCCCGTCGTTCTGATTTTTTGTTTTGTTTTTTCGGGGAGGCTCTGTGTGCCTTAGCTGACTTTTAGAACCTTCTCTGTCCATTTAAATAAAATCCTTATTTTGCTGTTTGTTTTGAACTTATGTGAAGAATACCATGAGTCTGTCAAGTGATTCACTGGTACTGCAACACCAAAATGATGTCTGCTGTTGTATATATCATCAGGCCTTCTGTCATTATCAGCTTTTACTTCTTCCCTTTCAGGGATTTGTTTTGTTGTACTTGACTCGCTTGTTTTACTTTTCTCCGACTGCTTTTTGGAAATAAAATTCTATGGAAAAACAACTCACGGCTCTGTGCTACTGCAGTAATATATACTATGAAGAATATGGAGGCTGATAGCAAAACACTAAGCCACTGACACATGTTCACACTGTTACTCTATTGTTGCTTATTAAATAGTGTACTTTTGCAGCTCCGGTCTGTTTCACTGGAAATGCAAGGACTTTACAGGATATTATTATCCCCTTACAGCGGTTTAATTTTATTTTAATGTTTATTTATGCGGTTTTAATGTTGCATGTCAGAATACTAGTCTTTACAACTAAGACACCAAATAAACATGTGATTTAAATTGACATTAAAGCTGCACTTATTGAAAGGTGAAATCAAGCACTTACAGAGAATTACAAGTATCTGACAGCTCCTCTCAACTCTGGAACATGTTTTAGTGTCTTTCAGCTCAGTGTTTGGGTTATGCAGCTTTACTGTTTTGGTTAAGCCACGTCATCTCTCACCAGCACTGCTGCCATTATAGACTGTATGTAAAAAATGGTCATTGTCATGTAACTTCATCTTCCTGTTTTGTGTTTTGAAGTCTCAATTATAGCATTTTGACTACCCCATGTTGGGTTTTTGCTTGTTTGTTTGTTTGTTTGTTTGTTTGACCCAGGAGTGATCATATTTGGCCAAGAGAGGAGGGCAGTAAATTATGTACCAACATTAGCAAGCTCAAAGAATTAAAATAAAAAACAATTAAAATCCATAAATGTCATTTTGTTGCCAAGCTCCAGTTTAATGACACCACTTAGTGGAGTGACCAACAGTGTTGGGATTTTTACTCGGAAAAAGTGTATTATTGTTACACTACTGCTACGTCTTTAGTATGTCCTGAGATGTGGTTTCACATATTTACCAGTTAACAGTATAAACTTTGGCTCTCACAACATGTTTCTTTCAGTTTTGTAGTTTCAGCGCAAAGCTGACATGAGCACAGCAATTAAAACAGCTATTCTACTGCAGAAATAGGTACAGGAAGGGGTTAACCAGAATGATCCAGAAAGGTGTTCCATCTATTCAATTCAATTTTATTTATACAGCATCAAATCACAACAGTTGACTCAAGGCGCTTTATATTATAAGGTAGACACTACAATAATACATACAGAAAAACCCAACAATCATATGATCCCATATGAGCAAGCACTTTGGCGACAGTGGGAAGGAAAAACTCCCTTTTAACAGGAAGAAACCTCTGGCAGAACCAGGCTTGGGGAGGAGCGGCCATCTGCTGAGGTGAGGGTGAGAGAAGGAAGACGGGATAAAAGACATGCTGTGGAATCTCCTTTAATTACTTAGCAATTAATGCAGACGCAAAAAGTTCGTATTTCAGCATCTAACTAGCACTACAGAATAGGAGACAGTATCAGCGAAGTAACGTTTTAAATGGCTCGCAATTTCAAACGCAGCTTTTCAAACAGCTCAACAAATATCCCAAAACACACAAACTGCTTCTGTGCAATTTGTCACAATATGTGTTCATCTCATTCATCTCTAAACATTAACATGAACTAAGATTTATTTGGGAGTTTTAAAGGTTAACTGATCACAGCTTGTCTACAACAAAAAATCAACTGGAGCTTGAAATACAAGGCATTATGTGACTTATTTTCCCCATGTTCCACAGCACGTTATTGGTTAGTGTTCCCCAACAACTGGATATGAGTAGAAATGGAGGTTGCAGTGCTTCCAGATTTAATGCTAATCTCACTACCTTTGTTACCTTTTGAAAATCCTGCTTCGGCTGCTTAGTTGGGGTTGGCTTACACCTCGCTTGAATATCATTCTCAGTCCTGGGGTCTTCACTGTTAGCTTTGCGAAGCTGGAGGGTGTAGAAAAAAAGTTAGCAGTTGTCCATGTCCATATTTCCATTGTAAAAGATGTAGATCGCTATACTATTTTTCACTTTCATTTACATGAACAGAAGTCAAATAATGGCACATGCATTAAGTACAATGATGTGTGTTACAGAAAAGGTAATGTGATCTCAGCTCTAACATGTCTGTCAGTTATTGAGCACTGATTCACTATTGGTGCCAGTCTCAAGTGGCTCCTCGAGTAACTACAGTTTTTGGTGCTTCAGCGTTGGCTTCCTTTTCCAGTCCTGGAGCTAGCCCCTTGGTTGCCACCTGTTAAGGCCAGCTGTTTTCAGCTAAAAGCTCTGATAAGCCCATTCTACCTTACTTTCTCAGTACCAGACAGCAGGCGGACAAATTTAGTAACAGGCTGGTGAACATGGTGGAGCACTTAGCCGCTAAAGAGCCAAGTATTTCCCTCAAGGGTTGATGGAGAAAAACTGAAGCTTACAGTAAATAATACACTTTAAAGGCTTCAGAAAGAGAGCTTCAGAAACATCGTGTGCTGAATTTGTAAATTTGAATTGTTGTATGTTAGTAAATCAACTTATAAAAGCATATTTAATGATAAAATAAAAACAATAATATATACAAATTTAATAAGTCCGAATTAAGGCGTACAGTCAGTTTCAAAAGACTATCCTACTAAATACCACTTGAGAGTGGTTCACTGCAGATAAATCTTCATGTGCTTCACAGTTGGAAATCATTTGGGACATTAACACTCACTTCATGCCATAAGTATTTTCCTCAGTCAAACTGAGGTGGTTGAATTGTTAACTGTGGGTACATCTAGTTGCTCCCATATGTTTCCCACCAAATTAGCTTCAACAATTGTTTTCACACAGATTTTCAAAGCCCACACCCACAGCACAGCATAGCTCTGTGAGCTATGTGGCTACAGGGAATGTTTTAGTGTGTTAAATTAATGTTGGTTTCAGTTTACACATTGTGCCCATGCATACCAATACAGCTGTATGCAAAGGGGTTAAACAGACCTGCAAAACCTGCACACTTTTTAAATGAAAATAAGCAAATTAAATCAGAGACAAATAAATAAAACAAAATATCCTTTAATTGGTGTGCTCTGCTGTTTATTTTATGAACTTTAATGTCACAAAAAATAAAACACACTCTGGAGTCCTAACTTGAAGTCTTTGCTGTGCTGTGAAGAAATGTCATTAGGAATTGTCAGCTGATGAATTTGCTGACTGTTTAAACCTTGTGGTAACATTTACATCCCCCAAGCAAGTACATGTCGATGTGAAAATAAAGTTGTGCCTGCAAAGCAGGAAAGACTGTAAAAAGATATCAAGGTCCTTCCAGCTTGCAGTTAAAGCAAAGTGAGGAAGTAAAGACAAGATCTGTAGGACTTAGAAAACCGCCTGCCTGTGGTGAACTTGTTCCCATTCAGCAAATATAGTGTGGGGTTCAAAAGTACTTAATCTCCAATTTAACAAATTATAGCATTTTACAGATGATATGCGCTTACAATCTAAGAAAAAACAAAGATGAAAGATGTACATCTAGACCTTCATAGTAGATAAAACCCATTATTGCTTTAATGACAGTCAAAAACCTTATAATCCTTGTTACCTCAGCATGATCTGACAGTCTGACACAGAGACTGCCTGTTACATTGTTCAGTGTGGCCAGTTTGGTGGTGGCTCACTAATGGTCTAGGGAGGCCTATCCATGGAGGACTGCACAGATGACAAAAGGCACCTTGACTGTAATAAGGTATCAGGCTGAAATCTTTGGACCCATTGTCAGACCCTACAGTGGCCCTGGGTTCCTCTTTGTTCATGACAGTACAGGAGGATGAATCCAATAGAAGACCTCTGGAACATTAGGTTTTGGTCCATTGGACACGCCACCAAGCTGCACCTTAGACTGTTCGGCTCAACCCTGGTCTAGAACTGGAACAAGATTCCCAAGACACTGTTGTTGTGTCATTAGGAGCATGCTACGACATTGTCAGACATGCATTCAAGCACATGGGGGTCAAACAGGCTACTAAGTACCATTTTGAGTTTCTGCAGTAAAATTTCATCAAAGTGGACGAGCCTGCTTCATCACTTTTTTCCTGTCTTTAAATTCAGCCCTCTGTAGCTTGATAATTTTCAAACGATGTGCCATTTTTTTCATTCCTAACACATTACCCACTCCATATAGATTTCCAGCATGATTCTTTTTCGCACTGCGATATGATGTGTTTTCAGAGCATTGCTTTAATTTTTTTGAGCAGTATATTTTCTATGTTCTATTGTGAATAAAACATGGGTTTAAAAGATTTTCAAATTGCTGCCTTTTTTTAAATTGACATTTCTTATTTCTTTTTTCTTATTTATTTGCAGTGTAACATACTTCCAATACGGAGCATGAAACTGATGTGCTGCACACAGAATTTATAGCTATTGCTAATTTTCAACGCTTGTCCCTTGCTGGGCTTTAACACAAACAGAATTACAACACAGTGCATTGTGTCAGTTACGTAAAACCATAATACACTATGACTGCAAAACTACAAAGAATTCAGTGTAAAAAAAAAGGGAAAGGGATAAAAAATGAAAAGAAAATTATTTTTAAAAGTATGGATACTTGTAAAAATATAATAAGATTAATTAAAATGACTAAAGCTCTGATTTACCTTTAACCAACCTTTGACAATTACTGTGAAAGATTTAATATCTGTGATCAATTTGATTTCAGTTGGACGTGTGTTCCATAGATGACAAGCCTTCATAGGCTTGTCCGCTTGTCCGCGTTTAGATCTCTGATATGGTATTGTACAGTTGCCGTTCACCATGCTCCTACTATTGCGCTCTGAATGTATCTAGAAAGACTCTTTGGGGCCAGATTGTGTGTGCATTTGAAAACTAATTTAAGAAAACACAAATGAAACTCTCAAGACTAAAGTAGTACAAAATATTTAATTTATATTTTATACAGGATCCCAACCCTCTGACGATGGGATTAAATCAAACTCCGTCTTATTTAAATGATGCGGACATATTTTAGGTAAAGAAACAGATATAAATTTATGTACAAATTTAATTTAACTTAACTAGCATTGAATCTTTTATATTTTTTTCTTCATTTTCTATTTCATTGTTTTTGTTCTTACTATTCCAGATTTAGCTAAATGTAATTATTTTTAAGACCTGAAAACAACAGACGAAAGAAACTGTCCATTAATTTACATCACATTCTTAAGAGAAAACATTATATGTATTTACGTCATCACCGTAATATTTGCCAAAACTTTTGCGTCATTCATATGATGGAGAGTAACAGTCATTCTGCCAGCAGCGTCGAAAAACAAAAGCAGAAACCTGTCAACAGATAAAGAAACCAGTGTGTATGTGTGTGTGTGTATTCCCTGGAGGTTCTCCAACATAAGGGAGCACTGTCCAGTGTTTGACAGGAGTTGATGAAAGGCACACTGCAGTGCCAGCAGATCCTATTTACTGTCCCATAAGATAGATTAGGTCCACTGGGACACGCAGCCTAATTAGTCCACGCTTACAGTGTTGTACTATGCGTGTGGAGGTGTGCACATGCTTCCTGAGTAATCAAGTACTAAAGTCACAAACTGCAAAAGCACGCAGGTTTACATCCATGTGTGGGTGCGATGTTTAACATGGATGTGAACTGCTTGTCGCTGCTGAATTCACCCGCAGCAAGACAAGCAGTGTTATGTTTGTTCGACTATGATGTGAAACACTAAAAGCTATCCTGCTGGTGTTGAGAGGAAATGACTCGGATTAATAGCACATAAACATTCTGATGATCATTTTAAGCTTTTAACTCTAGCTCGGTGACACACGCTGCTTGATTAATAAGCATCTCTTTACGCACAGAGCCTGTAATAACAGTGATGGAAGGCATCTTTCTCACTTCAGTAACATCTGCACGCGAAGAGCAGAAGAAGGCTTTTTGTGAATACATTTGAGCCACATACAAAATCACTTTCCGATGCATGTTGTGTACATTTTATTCTGAAAAACCACATTCATATTAAGTGATAACACGTATTTTGTGCCAGTCTAAAAGGAAAAATGCAGTTTTTCATTGCAAACAAAAATATAATTTTTACTAGACTGGTAGAAGAATATATTTTCATTGTTGTCGGCATATCTCTTAAATGTTAACTGATTTATTGATCTTAATAGGAAGCATTTACTGAGCTGATATTTTCTGCTATATAGATTATTCCTCTGTTCCACGGGCCCTCGGTGTTGTTGTAAAGACTATTAAAAACACATCAGTGAGTCACACTGCTGCAAAGCATGGCTTGTTCCTTCATAACAACGAATATGGGCACTGTAGTGTTTTCCTGTAGCGCTTCTGTCATAAATAGTTATTACCACATAAAATGTACATCAACCCACAGTTGAAAATAGTCTTTAATAAACTCTTTTTTTTTTTATGTAAAAAGCAAACAGACACAAAAAAAATGTGCTGTACCCAGCTGCAAAATGATTAAACATGGGCCAAAACAAAATGAATGTTAATTAGTGTCTTTTTGTAGTTGTTGGTAGGAACAAAAATATAAAGTATCACCAGCTATAGTCCCATAGTTGACTGCACAAGTGACTCATGAAAAATATTTTTGTGGTGAGTAGTTTGCTGCTTAGGTCTCATAATCATTGGCTTACAAATACTTCAAGAAATGTGTGTTTTAACAGTGGAGGCACAGAAAGGCATTGAACTGATCACTTGGAAGATTTGAAGATGAGTTACAGAGATAGAGAAATTCATGTATTGATGACCCATCATGGAAGAACTTAATCCCAGCAGTGGTAGGATTTAGGACAGGAACCTCCAGGAGTGTAGACGCTGGTGGTGGTGAAGATAAAGATTGAGGCTTGAATAGAGCTCTGGCTGAGGTGTCTGAGGTGGCGATGGGGAGGAGGTGGGTTGCACAAAAGAGAGTCTGAAAGGGACTATGACAGAGAGCACAGATTTAAACCATGCAAAGCGGAGGCTGATTGGCTTAAAGAAGGTGGGAGAGAAGATGATTGGACTAGAGAAATGATGTCAGTATTGAGATTGACAGCGTGGAAAGCAGGCAATCTCAATACAGATCATCCTTATTGAACTTATGCATAAGCTTCATATTAAGAATGCAGTGAGTTCCCTTATCACCACAAACATTTGAAAGTTTCTTTTAATAGGAAGGTATGGGCACACTGTTGTAGATCTAAATTAATTTGGAAATCAGTTTAAACTGGAGTCACTGGACTGCAGTGATAAACTCACGTGTGCTGTCTGTATTGCTGTCTTCATGCTCTTTTTGCTTATAAATTCCTCTGTTGCAGTTGATTTGCCTTGATCTCTCTTTTGGTGTTATCTTCTTTCTGTCACCTGCAGAGTATGACATTTTGAATTTCAAGCACAGTATGTGCTCATTGCCTCTGATTAATATCCTTAAATAAAATGCAATTAGAGTCACTAACTGGCCATCTAATAGTAAGACGCTCGATGATTGATTTCAGCTCTCATCCCTCATCGTCCATCTGTGCAGCCGGCAGATCTGAGATACTTAGCGTCAAGCTTTCACATCCAAGACTGCTCTGCAGTCAAACTTGTCTTTAAATAAAGCCAATATCCTCAGCGTTTACTGAATCCGAAATATAGCGTATGATGAGTATAAATTTGATTTTGAAAACCAGAACAAAGAAAAACAATGCTCATTTGAATATTTGTTGTAAATGCACTGAGAAATAAGCCAAAGTTTAAATGAAAAACCTGTTATCTGAAAGAGACATAAAAGACTGTTTTATGCTTTTTAACTGTTTCACTGATCCCAAACAAATTGAGTTTAATATTACAGTAAAACTTAAAACAGTCATCTTCAGAGATGTTTGAACTTGTTCCACAGGCACTGTGGTCAGCTTGATGCTTGATTTCAAAAAGCCACTTTGCATTTAGAAACAATGAAGACTTTAGCAGTAAAGATTGCAGCCATCTAACCATAAAGCTCACTGCCAAGTCAAGTGTCAGTCCAAGAAAGCATCAAGTGGCCATCTGGTCAGTATTGCCAGTAAGTCTGCAAATACACAGATGGCTGATTTTTTTTTATGCTTTTCAATATAATTTAGGGGTTCTTTCTTTTGAAAAGCACATTAGAGAAGTACTTAATACTGAAATTTGCCTTTTAGTGAGGTAAGGTTTGCTGTTTCTTCGTTTCTTCTACTGTCCAAATCTTAAAGCTAACTTAGGAAAATCACACATTAGTTCTGTCAACAATTGGCAGTCCCTTTGTAAGTACACTCATGCATACCAATTACAGGCTGAGCTTGGGATGTGTCCCACCATGTACCTCAATGAACCCACAGCCGCACACTATTCCAGGCTTATAAAATAACCACACATCTCTGAAAACGGAATAAAACTTGGGGTTTTGGTCTGTGGTGTAAATTTAACTCTCGCAGAAAGTGGGTGGAACAGATGCACAGAAATAAGACCTTGCTTACTGTATTTGTGCAGTCATATGTACAGTATATATAAAACCCGAGATCTTTTTACTTTAAAATTACGAAAAAGAAAACTACATTATTTACAGTGAAAAAATGCCATTCTACTCTGTTGGTGTTCAAGATTTGTAGGAACCAATTTCTCGTCACTATCGCTTGTCATGTAGCCAAAACAAGAAGCTCAAACATGACAAATGTGCTGTTAGCTAGCTTCTTTTGTTGGTGATTGTAGTCAATAGAAGTCATACAGTACAGTATGAACAGTACTTGTCGCTACTAACAAAACGCTAAATTATGTACATCCCATGAAAGATGTTGGCTTTTATGTCATAATTAGATAACCAAACATTTTATCAGCTTTGTTCTGCTTTGCTTTCCTGATATTAGAAGTATACATAAAGAAGACAGGGAAAATAGTTCATCTGGTAATTCCTTCAGCAAATATATGAAGAAATTACATCCTGTGAAAGTACAATATCATCCATGTAGTGTTACTATCCAATCATGAAATTATTAATCTGCAGTGTGCAATTTTCCATTTCATTTATTTTTCCATTTCTATGTATCAAAATGCGAGTCTGTTTACTTGTTCACTGTCACAGTCTTCAGGAGTTTTTGTTTCGTTGACACTACATTCATCACCCAACCACCACCACCACCCCCTGCATCCACTTTCCCTTTCCAGGACACTGTTGATGCATCTGCAGCCTTGAAATTTATTCAGTTTAAAGAATCTGTTACAGCTCGAGTGTGCATGTATTCTTTCATCAGCTACACTGAATATGCAATGAGCCTCACCTACTTTCTCCTTGCATGTTTGTTATGGTCCAGCCCCACTGTTATGCCTTTATGAACAATTCCTTGCTGCATCGTTCACCCGCACAGCTCGAAATGTTGCTTCTTTGTGAATTTCAAAAATCTACGCCAAGGCCAGAATCGACCTGAAAACGTGGGATGGGGCAACTACCGCTTCAAACCGCCATCATCAGCCACTAAAAGATTTAAACAAAATGGAAATAGTTAGACTTTGATCACAGGCTGCCTGGTAACAGCACTTATCTTCCCAGTGGACAAAATAATGATGTTAACTTTCAGTTTCAGCATGATCCAGCTATTCTTTGGAAAACAGCAGACTTTTAGCTGCACGTCTGCTAAACACAAGAAAAAATTCTTTAACAGTCGAATCCGATTTGAAGCACCTCCTCATCATACAGCTCCAAGTTAAACTACCAAGCCAATATATATCCTAACAGGCAGAAAGAAGGCAGTACATGCTTATGAGTCGAGTGGGTGCTAAATAATTCAGTAACAGCTCCCAGACAGTGAGAAAGGGCGAGCGAGTGCAGGGGATGCAGCAGGGCTTGGTGCTAGACGCTATGGGACCAGCAGTGAGGGGTGACAGGTTGGTGCTGGTGTTACATGAGGAAGTGTCTGAAAACATCAGCAATAGGACGAATAACAACACCTGGAATGTTAAGAGCGAGAAGGGATCCATTGGGTCTGTACTTATACACCTGCTGGTACAAGGTGTTGGTGAGCATTAGAGAGGCATGAGGAGACAGGCTTTTCCTCTCACGGACAGCATGACTCGAGGCAAGAAAACCCAGCAGAGAATAATGCGAGTTCATACATCAGATTCATAAATCTGTGAAAGGAGAAGAAGAATGTCTGCTGAACATCAGGCAGAAATAAAATCAAACAAAACAAACAAAAAGAAAAGTGTGAAGGTTGATGAATGCTGGACAGAGATCCTCTAAAAGTCTGCTTGAAAAAGTACAAGTAAATGTCATTTATTATCCATGCAGGCTGGTTCAGTGCTAAACCCAAAATCATATATAAACTGCAGGGAAGACAAGTCAAATTCCTTCCGCATCCCTTTCCATTCTTCAACCAGAACCAGCCCTGCGTGCCAGAATCTGTGCTACAAAGTTGACCAACTTATCATGTTGAGAAAACCACTGCTGTCTCGGAGATACATGCAAAGTAACCTTTGGCATCAATGCTGCGACACAGCAGCTGCAGTACTGGATGCCAAAAGACTACAGTTCATGTTTTGTTTTTACACTTCTTGCTTTTACTCACTGTTCAGTCTCATTTTCACTTGCGGTTTGGTTATGTTTAAAGGCTAAATTGCTCGGTTAGGTTTTGGAAAATATGATTTTAGTTATAAAATGCCTGTTAGAAATTTTAATCACCCACACTGAAAAATTAATGGCCAAACAGTGTGAAGAAATGTGGTAACAAGGGCTCCATATGTCACCTGATGAGCATGAGCACTGGCTTAGATGATACATTGGTAACTCACAGTAGTCCACTGCGGTCACCTGACCTTTCAAGTAAAACAGTGAATGCTTATTCTTTCATCCTCTCCTAGCTTGTATTTATTTATTTTTTTAATCCAGGTGTTGTTAGCCTGAATTTTATGCTTCATACTGTTTTGTATACCAGCCATGGAAAGGAAATACTTGTGCCTCATTTTCCAGTCGTTCCACTGGACAGTGGCTGTTTTGTGCAGCGTTATGATCTATTATATGAGCTGTTATATCTGGGTTTCTTCCAAGAGGGGAAAAAATTACATAATAGTGATACTTCAAAGCTAAACTGGGAGCCCATTAACACATAAATAATGACTTCATACTTTTCAAAAAATTAAAACTGCTCAAAATTAGAGAGAAATTAGAAAACTACATTCCTGCAGACTGATTTTGATATAACATGGTAATATATATCCATATCAACTGTTGATTTACTATCTGTTCTAATGTACTTGTCTATATCTGATGCATTAACCAAACAGCCCCTTTTCACAAGTCTTGGAAGAATGATGGACACTATATATACAATTTATGTATGTTATTGCTTAAAACTTCAATTCAGTTCAATTCATTCAAATCACAACAGCAGTTGCCTCAAGGTGCTTTACATTGTTGGTAAAGACACTACATTAATACAACAAAACATCAAACGACCCCCTTTGAGCAAGCAATTGGCAACAGTGGGAAGGAAAAACTCCTTTTTAACTTGAAAAAGCCTCCAGCAGAACGAGGCTCAGTGAGGGACAGCCATCTGCCGCAACCAGCTGGAGGCGGTGGGAGGAAGACAGAATAAAAGACACACTGTGACAGACTGATCTTCTTGATAGCTTTTTCTATTATATAAATGCTCTTCCCAACTTGTTATCAGCTTGTTACACTATTGCTAATATGTAACTTTTTAACTGACTTATAGTTAAAAAAAAATGTTACATTACATTACTTATTCAAATAATTAGTATCACACTATATGAATGACCTTAGTTTGATGAAGCTATTATTGGAATGCTATTATTACATTAATATGCTGTAGACCGTATATAAATATCTTTATATTTTTTTTGTGGACAATACTGGCTGCTTTTTAGCAAAGTCTTTTTCTATTTTTTTTAAAAGACAGTAATAACATATACGGCCCAATTTTAGCTAAAGTGGGCTCAAAGAGTAAATCAACACAACTTAGTTTTTCTACATTACAAAGAAATTCTGCTTTGGTAAAGAAATGTAGAATTTAACATAATTATAATTTTTAAAAAAAATTTTAAAACAAGAATTTCTATCATTTAATGATTTGGCTGCTTCCTACTTAGCTGGAAATCTGTCAAAAACAGATGTTATCGCAAAATTTATGACCTCCTTCTTTGCAATTTTTACATTTTCCTAAGACATCCAGTGGGCCAGACTGGGCCCTTTGGCCATGTGTTTGACACCTCTGGTCTAACATGGCTATCTATACATGTACACTTTAATCCTGCACTTTGGGTTTTTAAAGACAACTTGCAAAATAGCAGCTAATCTTAATTATCAATCAGTTGATTTAATTTGACATGGTTCATAACAGTTCATAACAGTAATTACCCAAGATTTGAGGTTGTGGTTAACATAAAAATAAAGATAAGGAAATACTTTATTTATCCCATATTTTGGAAATTATTTCATGCTCAGCTGTTACAGGCCTTTGGTCATTAAGTCTACATGTCACAGGAAAAGAAGATGTTGTCTAAGCCATATCTTATAAAAACAACGCAACACATTACTGAAAAGAACAAATACACCTGAAAGGAGGCTTGTTAAAATAAATTGAAACAGCTACAGAAAACAGACAGGAGGAAGTTGTTTTTTTAACAGCTCCCGTCCTGAAACAAAGCAGTCATTTTTCCCCAGTCTACACTATGTTGAATTAACATGCTAGAATTATTCACTCCCAGTCTAACACAGCCATTGATTCACTCAGAGCAAAGAGCCCGAGGTCAATTTTAAAATGCTGATCAAGTGCACCTTAGAGTTAAGATGTACAGTGGAAATAAGTCAGCAAGAGGGGAGTGGATGGAGACTGAGAAGGAGCTAGAAAGGTAGAGACAGAAAGAAACAGGGAAGGGTGTGTATGTGTATGAGAAGAGTGAAACAACTGAGAAAGAGACAGAGACAAGAAGACAGCTCCCAGCAGAACTCTAAAACAACAGCGTGTCTTGCTGACGGATGATACGCAGAGGCCGGCTGACCAGTCAAGCGAGCAGTCCATTCCCTCCTGAACAACCCGTCACAGAATGGGATCCACATCAGCAGCACATGAGAGGAGAGGATAAAGCAAAAAGTAGAGGATAGGAAGGTCAAAATAGGGGAGAAAGAAGTGCAAGAGGAATAGGTGAGAATCGAGATGATTGCACAATAAGGGAAATACACAAATCGGCAGGGAAGAAAGATGAGAAGGAAGGAGGCAAAGTGAATCACGGAGGAGGCCATGGAGATTAGAAAAGGGCAGTTAAGCCATCTTTCTCAATTATTCATTCAGAAATCAATACAACCTCTGTGCAGTAGAGATGAGAGGTTAAAGAAAGAACATCAGAAAAAAGGAGCTGGGTGAATTTCCAGAGATTTACTTTTTAATTTGTTCAATTATTTAGCTTTGGATGCATGTGATTTTTGGAAAATTCCTACGAATGTTGTGACCTGCGAGGTCAAATTGTCCTCCCTGTTGGTTTACTGCAAAGCTAAGGTTAAGAATGAAATGCTGTTGGAGAAATGTGTTCTCAAATGACCTGGCTGGCTTAGGGAAGGGGTTGTAAAAAAGAAAATGGCTGTAAAAATAACAATAAAAATACGCCAGGAATTTACCTTCCAGGGTTCACTCTTGGTCTTTTATTTGTTAAGTTGTAAGACTGCTGACTGGCATAACAAGAAAAATAACTCATAAGTGAGGGTATTAGCCTTTTGTTTGTGATCAGATCAAGCCATTGCACCCTGTGACTCATCAGGTCCTTACAGCCTCCTCTCCAAAGTTTTCCTTTGTGTGCAATGGCCAGGGGGATAGAGGGATATATCTCTTAAATGTCATGAAGACTGATGGCGGGTGTGTTTAAGTGTGGTGACATTACTGCCTCTATACTCTCCCTCTTCCTAAGTCAGGCTTGTCTGCTTTCTGCACTGACATTTTGCCAACCATGTTTACGTGGAACTTGCCGGCCAAAATGTCACTCCAAGATTTATAGCTGTGAACATTGACTGGTGGAGCAGAGAGAAGGTGTGTGCAACCAGGTAGAGAAAGGCAGAGAACAAATTAATCTGAGCAATCACTGGGTCTCCATCTTCGTCTTTTTCCTTTTATAACATCCGTTGCTCCTCTTTTCTTTATGTCCACTATCGTCTCCTCTGTTCTGTGAAATTCTCTTGCCTTCTCAGTAATGTGTTTGCTGAAAATAACTGATTCTCTTTTTGGTTCAGCTTTTCTTGTTTTGTATACGTGTTAATATTTTTGACTTAACAGAAGGAAATTAGCATTTTATTTTTTACAGTTTTTTTTTTTAGTGCTTTCAGATTTTGCCATAATACCATTTGTTTCTTCTAAATATTAAGGCTTGTCATGAACATCAGCTATTGGAACATTCAATAAATTGTTTTATGCTTTTTAACTATATACGTTCCCTTGTTTACCAGGTCCTATCTAGTTGCATGTATCGCAATGCACATTATGTCACTGGTCCTCTGCTACACTTCCATTGCATCACATCTTGAAGCTGCCAACCACCATTAAACAACATATGAAAAAATACAGTACAAAAAGACACCAGTACTAAAAAATGCTGAGGTCTGGATTTTGACCGAGCCATTGCAGCACCTTGATACTTTTCCTTTTTCAGCTATTCTGTTGTGGATGGTATGTTTGGGATCATTGTCTTGTTGCATAACCCAGTTATGCTTTAGCTGTCAGATAGATGGACTCACATTGGACTCTACAGTGCTGTGGTATGCAGAGGAGTTCATGGTCAACTTAATGATTGCAAAGTTCTCAGGGCCTGTGGCTGCAAAATAAACTTCAAATCATTAAAGCAGGCTTGCAGTTTGTTCAGATGCAACTTTGCAAACCAAAGTCATGCTGCTGTGCTCTTTTTAGAGAGGAGAGGTTTTCTTCTGGTAACCCTTCCAAACAAGCAGTACTTGCTTATTCTTTTTCTGATTGGACAGTCTCAAACTTTAACATTTAACATGCAGTCTGAGGCCTGTAGATTCTGAGATGTACTGTAACTCTCTGTTTTTTTGCAGTTTTTCTGAGCATTGCACAGTGTTCACTTTTGGTGGGACGTCCACTCATTGGAAGATTGTCGCATTGTGAAAACACAATACCAGACCAAGAAATCACCAACACTTCTGTTTTTATCAAGGAGGTCACACTTGCTGATGATCAGTTAATCAAGTGCAGTCGGTTGGGAGCACCTGGTATCTACTCACCATTTTAATTCCAATGGAAACAGCAAGTGCGTCTTTACTTTTTCACAGGACTCTAATCAGTGTTTTTTCATATGAGTGTAAAAGATGGATTTAGTTTCTAGGTCTGTAGAAGGGAAGCCGATGTGGAAGTGCCTTAAACTACCATTCTTTTTAATGACCACTAGAGGGCAGCTCCCCTGGTAGCAAAATATAGTCAGATTATATAGTCAGAAAATTTAGTCTGATTGTAAAGAAGTTTATTGGAAAGCAACCCTACATTCTCCTTCTTTAATGGCTTTAGTAAACACATTCCTGAAGAGTTTATGGTCTCATTCGCTAGTTTCAAGTTTCACTGAATACAACATGATGTTCGTTTTGTAAATTATGCTTCCACGAGAGTCAAAAAAAGAGGACATTATGTTTTACCTTGTGATTGATGAGGTAAAATTGTTTGAGTATCACACAGTTTCTAACTTCAGTCCACACCTCTTTTGGAAAATCCTGTTTTAAAACACCAAGATGGTGATGAACAACCAATGACACCAAAGTTTGTAGTTACTTCTAAGTTCAGTCACATGTTGGTTGTAGGTTAGCACCTATAGTTTTCTCTTGTTCCCTTTTTTTTTCTCATAATTACACAAAAAACATTCCTGTTTTTACACAGAAGTTTATAGTTCAACAGGGAAGGATTAGATAATACTGGATGGATGTGCTAGTTTATCAACCAGCTTTCGTTATTTTAAAACTCTCAGATACTCCATCATTGCAAAGGTAAGAGCTTCTAGGATCGCATATTGTTGGTCAGTAGTATTGATTAATTATTACACAACAAACCCCCGGGCCCCAACTTCTCACTTGAATGTTTTTGAGTTTGTGTTGGTGTTATTTGATTCTCTTCAAGGTAATTTGTTCCTTTTCCATTGTTTGTTTTATTTTGAAATGTTTTTACCCAATTTGTGTTCATTCTTTATCTGCTTTTGACACTTTTGTGTCGCTTTTTATTTTTGTTTTTTTAGGCTTTACTGTGATTTTACATCTCTATGTAGAACTATGTTTTTGGTGTCATAGCAGTCTTTTTGCCCTTGTTTGCATTGTTTTGCATATATTGTTGTTGTTATATGTTGTTTTGCATATATTTGTGCTCATTTTGCATCTCTTTTCTGTCTCTCTGCATCTCTTAATAGTGCTTTTATAATAAATAAAACGAGTAAATGAAATGCTTCCAAACACTGACATTTTTACTATTGCAATCAGTTCTTTTTTTCTTTATCCTTCTTTATTTTGCAATAAAACAATTTCAAAAGGCAGTTTATCTCCTGTCCTACCATATTTGGGGCTTTATCACTTGTTCTTGCTTATGTTTATGTTGTTTCAGATTCTCCCTTTTTCCCTTTTCTTCTTTTCTGCTATTTTTGGTCCTATTGAAAATGTTAAAAGGAAAGTTGTGATGAGTACATATCACATATCACAGTTTCTCTCAGCCCTAAATCCTCCCCTGGGGAGAAACATACACCACATGACAAGAATATTTAAAGCTTACCAGCTTATATGTTAGCGGTAAGATTTCGCTTTTGCTTTTTCTTCTCGTTAAACGACTCTTGTAACATTCCTGGCGTGCAAACGTAGAATCAGCCAAAAGAGGATAATTATAGGGGAAAATGTGAGTGAATTCACAATAGAAAAAGAAAGAATGTGTAAGAGCTAAACTTCTTGCATACATTCAGTATTATATGACAGTGTGCTGTGCACAAAGTTATATGATAGAGTCCTAGTGGGTCTGTGTGGTGGTGTCCTCTGAGGCAAGAAGTCACATCTTAAGGGCATTGTTTCGCTTCCTTAATGGGCTACGTGAAAAATGTCCTATCTGCCCTGCTTTGGCTCTAAACGCTGTATGTGACCCACATAAAACAGTCAAAAGGAACAAGGGCCCCATCCTATGTGCTTACTGTTTGTACACACATCATATGTCATGCTGCACTGAGTGTCATCATTGCATGGTGGGGAAATCAACTTCCTCTGTGGGAGAAGCTCTTCTGTATAATGTGCAGGATGCATCATCCCTCAGCCTCTGCGCCAACCTCAAACCACCACAATCTCTCAGTGTGAAGAAGTGATCTGTCATGCAGGCAAGGTGGCACACTGAGTCCCACTAAAACATGTACTGTGAATTATTTCTTTATGTAATGGACTACATCTCACTGACACTATGTGTGACCGTTTGCTCTAAATATAATTACAGTGTACCAGCACTTGCTTTATCAATGCATTCCTGCATCTCTTTTTCAAAAGAAACCCCCACCTGTCATTAACAGCCCTAGAAATATAATTTCTCACATCTACCCAGGGAATGCACAGGAAGCACAAAGTTTTCATCTGAGTGACTTCCTTCTGGTGTAATATAAACTGACACACACCCATTATCCTTTGTCACAGCTGCCACCACACTGTGCTCCACTGGTGCCTGAATGCACACACTAATCATATGTTAAATGAGTAACAAGTACGTTGCAATTGATTCTCTATAGATATAAGGTTGTTAAGCTTTGGTCTTTAGCTTTGTATATTATCGTGCTCCCCTCCATCTATTGCCACGTTATTGTGGTGGGAGGTTTTTGTGTTTCCTCTCATCTCAGAGTTCATGTTATTGGGGGCAATTTGCCACTGGTAGGGTCTCCCAAGGCAAATTGGTTCTGGGTGAAGGGCCAGATGAAGACTGATTCAGAAAATCTATGATGACCAAAACATCATGTGACCAGTTTACCCTGCCCAGGACAGGGTTATTGGGGTTCCACCCTGGAGTCAAATAGGCAGCTTTCAAAACTGGCTTGTGGTTGATGTGGCTTGTGAAGATTCTGAGCTAGTACATAACCTAATGTCTCTAAGGCCCTAAGTAACGACCAAAAGACTGAGATCACATATACAAGCAGTAGAATTGGAGAGGTTGAGAGATACCAGTTAGATACAGTTAGTGTTCCTTCAACAGCTCTAAAACCAGGTTCCTGGAGAGGGGGTGGACCCTGTTCCACTCTGGAACCAGCCAGCAGGCAGGGGGGGGGGGGGGGGGGTTTTTTTTTCCCCCCAGGGGGGGGGGGGGGGCGTGGGGGG
>VUQG01044990.1:27981-50063 GCA_015106755.1 Etia nguti | reverse complement strand
CCCCTGAGGGCGGTTTATCCTTCAAGCTCCGGTCCTCTACCAGAGGCCTGGGAGCTTGAGGGTCCTGCGCAGTATCTTAGCTGTTCCTAGGACTGCGCTCTTCTGGACAGAGATCTCCGATGTTGTTCCTGGGATCTGCTGGAGCCACTCGCCTAGCTTGGGAGTCACTGCACCTAGTGCTCCGATTACCACTGGGACCACCGTTATCTTCACCCTCCACATCCTCTCGAGCTCTTCTCTGAGCCCTTGGTATTTCTCCAGCTTCTCGTGTTCCTTCTTACTGATGTTGCTGTCATTCGGAACCGCTAATGTGAATATATATATATATATATATATATATGCAAAATGTAAAAAAAAAAGTAAGAAAAGTTACAGAAAGTCTTAAGAAATTATACAAACTATGAGTGCAAAACTGAGATAAAATTAATTAATATTGCCAGTGTAACTGGATGGGACTGAGACTAAGTAGACAGCCAGTGTCATGCATACTGTTTCATTACCTTTGGTTGTCTGTTTCCTGCTACCTGACAGAGCAAGTTATAAAAGCCAGCAAGCACGATTGATCAGGGAGCATTATGCAAATGGTAAATGGCCTGTATTTGTATCGCGCTTTACTCAGTCCCTAAGGACCCCAAAGCGCTTTTACACTACATTCAGTCATTCACCCATTCACGCACACATTCACACACTGGTGATGGCAAGCTACATTGTAGCCACAACTGCCCTGGGGCGCACTGACAGAGGCGAGGCTGCCGGACACTGGCGCCACCGGGCCCTCTGACCACCACCAGTAGGCAAACATGGGGTTAGTATCTTGCCCAAGGATATTTGGCATGCAGCCTGAAGCAGCCGGGGATCAAACCACCGATCTTCTGGTTAGTGACTGACCTGCTCTGCCACATTATGTAGTCTGTTGTCTCTCTGGGTCTCAGAAGGGCAATATTTTGCAACCGTATAATCACCTTCTCTGATGTAGTGACCCACAGCTATAGAAAAAAAAATTGTTTTAAAGCTCTATATTCTTATTTGGAATATAGAGATACAGAGATTTGGACTGTCCCATCAGGGCAATCTTGGAAAAGATAAATGGTGGAGGTGCAAAACATACTTCTAGGGGAAATATGTTAGTTTAAAAAAAAAAGAACAATTCACATCCACATACACTAAAAACTACATTATACCTCTTGATTAGTCTCATATGGGCTACTATATGCACAAAGAGGAGGCACATCATAGGAAGAGTATCTTAACTGAGACCTAAGACATGCGGTTTAACTCTGTGCGATTCTATTGTTTCTCATTTCACACTGTTGTATACTGAACGTTGTTTCGTAACTGATGATGTAATGACCATGTTTCCTAGCCCAAGCGTCTGCTGCGTCACTGAGACTCTCTTCTGTTTAAAGTATTGTAATGCTTTGTTTTTCTAACAGACACAAGAAGCCAAAATCTATTCAGCTGTCAGTTGGCTTCTACAGTGTTTTATTGAACTGTTGGGAACTGAACGAGTATTTGGTTAATGGCTAATGACATCCAACTTAGATAGATCGAGGAAAGGATTTCTAAATGTTAGGTTTTGAGAGGTCACTTTCCCGTCCACGAAAGTACAACATGTTGTATCTAACAGGGACAGAGATCTGTGTTTGTTTGAAAATCTGGTGATGATCATGGTGTGTGGGAATTTTGGCAGAGTTCTGGATTGCTAATGAAAGTCATCTGTTGGACTGAGATAACCCCGCCAAATGTCTGCTGTTGCTCCTACAAGAGAAAGAGAGAGAGAGAGAAAGGGGGAAAGAGTCTGACAAAGAAAATGATTCAGCCATGGTGAAATTACAGCCATGAGCTGGAAACATCAAAGGTGTTGAGTAGAGGAAACATACAAAAGCATAAGTGCAAGTGGCAAATATTAATGACCTTTGATTCTGTAAAGCACGTAACTGCACCATCTAAAGCAAGGTGGTGAAAAGTGTGATCCTTTTTATGGTCCAGCCAAGTGTAAAAGCATGCAGCGCAAGCATGCACAATACCAAGAGCTCAAACAGATCATGCAAACAAGAGAAAAGATTACCTGTAGGTTTTATAGGTTAGGGAGTTTATACAGTGGGTTTATTCTACAGCGATAAAGTTTTTAAAAAGTACCGTGACAGCTGGCCAAAGTAAAAACAAAAAAGAGAGAGAGAGAAAAAAAGCCCACTGCAGATTGCTTCACTAGCAGTGTTTATATGTAGGTTAATTTGAACATGATGTAGGAGTTATTGCTTAACAAGAGCTGTGCAAGACTGCGTACCTCCACTGAGACTGAAAATGACCTCCACATCATGAATGAATCGAGTCCCAGCATCGACAAGTACAGTTATGTGAAAAATAAATTAGGAATTAAGCATCAGCCAGGTGCTGCTAATCAACTGCTCTTGATTAATTGATCATCAGCAAGTGTGAGTACCTCTAAAAAAAAAAGTTTGCTGGTCTGGAGAATTCAGGGGTGTGTTAACAAAATGCCACGATCCTCCCAGGAGTGGATGTCCCAGCAAATTCACCCCAAGGTCAGAGAAACTGCAAAACGGCTACATCTCAGACTCTACAGGTCTCGGCTAGCATGTTAAATGTTAAAGTTCATGACAGTACAATTAGAAAAACATTGAACATGTATGGCTTGTTTGGAAGGTCTGCTGGGAGAAGGCCTCTTCTCTCTACTCTCTACTGTAGAGTGGCAGTACGGGCAGTACCTGAACAAACAACAGGGTTTCAGGAACAATATTCTTTGGACAGATGAGACAATATTGTACAAACACTTCATACTGACTGTCAGTGATGGAGAAGTGATGATTTGCGCTTGTTTTGACACATGATCTGGGCGCCTTGTGGTCACAGAGTCGACTGTGAACTGCTCTGTATACCAAAGTATTCTGGAGGACAATGATCCCTGATGTCTGAAAAAGAAAAGAGTCAAGGTGTTGCAATGATCCAGTAAAAGATCAGACCTCAACACAAATGAAATATTCTGGGGGTGGATCTTAAACAAATTCCTACAAACCTCAATGTACTGAAGCAACGTGGTAACTAAGAGTGGGCCACAATTCCTCCACAATGTTGTGAGAGTCTGATAGAAGTTACTCCTGCTTAAGGTGGTTCTTCATGCTACTGAATCATGAGGTGTATTTAATATTTCCACAGTGAACATGCCCTTTTTCATATGTACTAGATTGCAGTATTTTCTTAAGGACATCAAGACAGTCTCTCCCCATCTTTAGTATTTCAATCAGGTCTCTGACAAGCTTTAACTCAAAATGTCCAATTATGCCCTGCGTCACAGAATCCTCTCAAAAGTTCCTGTATTTAGATCTAGATGGGCTCCATCACTTCTAAGCTGGGCCAGGCCTCCTCTTTATTATCCCTATCAGCAGATTTTCATGAACATTTATGGGCAGATTTGCATTTTTTTTTAACCAAAAACAGACAAACCAAAACAAGCACAGAACCTCAGAGGTAAAGATAATACAACTGAGAAGCAAGTCAGCTGTCAAGATGCTAAAGATAAAACAAAGAGACAAAACAGCTGGATTTATTTTTATGCTTAACCTACATGTGGAACATGTCTTCACATTTATGATATGATTCACATTTCATGTAAAGTCAGAGTGGTTTAGAAGGAGAAAAAAAAACTACAACTATTACCACTACTACTACAGTACTTTCACTTTTTAAAAAGAGTTACTTCAAAGAATAATAGCTTCAGTCACAGCTGGGACATGTTAAGCTGGAATGGGAAAGTAGGTCTTGCAGGGTATCCTAAAAAGGACAATAACAGTATCAGAGTCCATATAAGTGATGATGCAGTAGGTGTACTTGAACTGTTTATGAAAAGGATTGTTTCCTGGATTCAGATTGTTTTTGTTTGAGGTGCTCTCTGTAAGGGATGCATATAAGCAAAAACATCAAAGAACTCCAAGGCAAATTCCTTTATTCCCATGCCACGGGAATGTTTAAACCCACCAAAAATGTTTCATCATTCAAACCTTCATTGGGGAGGTTTTTTTTGTTTTTGTTTTTGTTTTTTTGGTTAAACATGACTATGGCATGAGAATAAAGGAATTTTAAATGTTATATAAAGAGTTCCTTGGTGCACTTTGATGTTTTAGTTGTAACAGACTGTTGATCTGTAAGTAGCACTGGGAGACAGAATAACTTTTTCAAACATATCTTGAATGCTTAACAGACTGTAAATTAAAGATGGATTGAGACATCACCCATTGGTTAGTGAAGCCCTCATTTGTATCATTAAGCTGTTGCCAAGGAGTTAATTCGACTAAGCAACAGAAGAAAATTTATCACTAATACAGTAGAGATTAGTCAGTCACACAAGGTCCATGCTAAAGCACAGGTTACTTTATCCTTGGGGCCATAGTTTTTCAAAATGAACATCAAGCGTTAAAGAAGCAACTTCCAGGGATGGAAAAAAATGTAATTTTTTTTGGCCTTTTTCAGCTTTATTTGATAGATTCAGTGAAGAAACAACAGGAAAGCGGGGGAAGAGAGAGAGAAGCAGCAGAGGGCCACGGGTCGGACTCGAACCCGGGCCGGCCGCTCTCAGCCATAAGGCACGTGGGCGCCCTGCTCCACGCGCTGAGCTAAACCAGCACCACAGGGATGGAAAAATTTAACCCCAAAAATTGCAGTTTCTTTAATGACCACTTGAGGCAGAATCTAAAAATGAGTCAGTCTCTGTCGATTCCCATGTAAAAAAATAGAGCCAAACCACAACAACCTTGAGGCGCTTTTATATTGTAAGGTAAAGACCCTACATAATAATCATAATTGAGAAAACCACAACAATCAGACAACCCTATATGAGCAATCAACTGGCGACTTTGGGATGGAAAAAATCCCTTTTGATAGGTAGAAGCCTCAGGCAGAACTAGGCTCAGGGAGGGGCAGTCATCAGCTGTGACCGGTTGGGGATGAGGGGAGTGAATCACAGATCAAGTGTAGCCATTTCCAACACACTCTGACTAATTTTTGCAAATTTAAGGAATTTCTGAACTAACTACACTTTCAGGTTCATTATGTCTCTTGACCATGAATTATCCATATATAGTAAACTATTTCTGGACATACGTAGGTGTCTGAAATCACAAATCGTTTTTCTTTTACTTCGTTTTAGTAAAGTTTGCATATATTGTTATGTTCAGTGATCAATTAGTCCACTTCTACTGTCCTCCCCATCTCTCCATCTCCCTGATATCTACATTAAACTCTGATTGTACTGTAGAGCAGCTGGTAGTTCTAATTAGGGTAAGAGAAAGATAGGTGAAGAGAGAAAAGGCTGTTTAAAACAAAATGACCATTAAAAGTGCTCAAACCATAAAAACACAGAAGTCTGCAGTAGTTAGCTGTTTTGCACTTATTGGTTTATTGCATGCCACTTTATTTTTGTCCACCCCCCTCCCCCAAAGGTGATTTTTTAACAGAAAAAAAACTATGAAGTCATAGCAAGCTGTTTCTCATGCAGTATTCAGAGATTTTCAGGTTAGAGCCGTTGGCAAATATCTGGCTTTTTACATGTACCTTCAAAGTTTAAAAGCACAGAGAGTTTATTCCTTATTTCTTGCAATGGAGAGCCAGGGAGCAGCATCTGTCATTGTGCTGCGGCCGAGTTCTATTGTCATTAGAAAGCACTCTCCTGCACTCTCCTCCTCATCATGATTCGAGGACGCTGCTCCCCTGCAGCATAAGGCGACACACGGCTCCATCATTGACATTCCTGCGGATGCACCATGCCCCCTGGTTCTCGCATAAGGAACTGGGGAGAAGTGCAGGGTGACATCAGAAGGAATTACTGAAGGGAAAGAGGCAGAGAGGAGGAGAGTGTCACCTTATTATAACCTGACCCTAGGGCACTGAATTCCTACCTGCGAGAGATCTGGAGCTGGTCACTTACGTGAAGTAACACACACACTCACATGCACACAAATCTCTGTGCCTGGCTGGAAAATCTGGGTGGCTAAAGTGAATAGTTGAGCTGCCCTTAAGCAAGGCATTGAACTTCAAGCTGCCCTGTTGGAGCTGCTCAGAGGTGCTGAGAGCTGGAGGAAGCTGTATGAATTTGAAGGAGGATGTGCCTCAAAAGGAAGGTATTCATTCACAATTGCCTGTTTTTAGGTAATCAATATATTTTTTTCAATAATTTCTCAGTTTTTTCCATATAAAAAAAAAAAGAGCTTTTTTGACTCTTTTAGCCCATAGCTTTGCTGTATGATTCACTCCAGGCTGTTTTCATCCCCGGGGCATCAATTAGTGGCATTTTATCAAAGCTGGTCAGTGGTGTGGCTCATTTATTCACGAGGTGTCCTTTGGCGCCTGAAACACTGAGTTATGGCATCGGTGAGACTGGGCTCTCATTCCCAATTTCTTTTTTGCCAAACTGTATTCTCAAAATAACGTACTTTAACCAAAAACCACTGTTTTTTTAGTACCAAATCTAACTGTTTAGGCAAAGCTGAAGTAAAAACACTGGCGTCCATCAGTGTTACCCCTCAGCATCCTAGTAGATGGTATAAATTTGAAAATCACAAGATATTTTTAGAAAAGTTGACCGCTGACCTTCTGGTTGAGGTCACTGAGACTTCAACTCATTTCAGATTTTTAATCGATACATCTGTGGTATCAGTTTCAAAATCCTGTGTTGCCTCATTTTCCATTTATTCATTTGACAAACTTGAGTGTCCATGCTGCCCGCCAGCCCGGCAGGGTGATGACAACACTCCATTGGCGTTTCATGGCTGAAGGGTAAAAAACGAGTGAAACTAAATCAGAAAAAACTAGGAAAAGCATAGAATACAAAAGGTCCATACAGGACAGAAGCAGTGATCTCCTTACAAACGCATAATTCATGTGCCACACTGCTTTGCCAAAATTCCAGCCAGCAAAGCATAACTGGAATTAAAGTATGAGCACTGACCAAAGCAGCATCCTCAAAGGTTCTCCAAACCAAAGGCTCTCTAGCCAAGAAAGAGGGAACCAACCTCCAACAAAGCTTTACGCTAATTCAGAGCACAATTAGGGGTGTTTACGCCGAAGCTACCAGACCAAAACTTCCAAGTTAAGCACTCATTGCCATTCTTACCATTGATATATTTACCAGTTATATAGATAATAAAGGAGGTTTATGTGCAATGTTTTTGGATGGTATACCATTTTACCTTGCTCTTCTCTCTTGCATGATGTATTTAACACGTGCATGCTGTGAAACGTTTTGAAAAAGTTTTGTTTTTACTTCAATAAAAACAAATAAATGAATAATTATTGTTTAAAGCATTCATAAATTGAGAGGTAGCTTGCTGTTCCCAGATCTGTTATCATCAAGCAGCAACCTCTGAGGCTGAAAAATTAAGCTGATGCATAAATGCCAAAAAAGCGAGTCTAGCCACATAGACTCCCATTATGAAAGCGCCAAGTTCACAGCAGAAATAAACATGTTTACTACACTTTGCTGCCTATTTGAGCAATTTGTTGATGCTAAATTGAGTCACTGGATCCCTCTTCCTGTTTATGCTGCCGGTACCTGTGGCGCCCTCCCACAAAGAAATCGCAGCCTGTAATTGGATGATATGGGAAGGTTGTCAGCTGATGCAGCTCACCTGGGATTTCCAGGCTCACTCTCTCTTCCACTCCACCTGGCATCGACCCTCTTTGGTGTTTACATTAATAAAATATTATTTATAACAAAAGTCAAACCTCTTGTGTGGACTCCTTCCTTGTCACACGCTTTTTGAAGCATTAAGTCTGACTACCTCTGCTGTTTATTGTACACACCAAACAAGAACTTTTCAAGGGAAACATTTTTTTTGCCATCCATAAGTTGAAATTTCTGGGTATTATCTCAAAATTTTGACTTACTAGCTTAAATGAAATAAAAATAATTTGAAGTTTCAAGTTATTTAATCAAGATTTTGATATAGTAACTTGAAATTTTGTGTTATGAATGGCTAATTTTTTTTCAGTGGTGGAAACAAATGTCCATAGTTCTGGGTAGTGAAGTGTCAGTATTTTATTAATGTTAACACTAATTAGTAGCTACCTGTATCTATGCAATGCATTCGTACAGTCTGTGAATGCATCTTGGGCTAAGCAAGGTGGCTAGTATTAGCTATTAGCACTTGGCGTTGTCCTCAAAAATATAATAATTTGTGGTTCCACAACACAGATTGTGATTGTCAGCATTCCAAAACATCAAAGTGGACACTCCATCCATCCATCCATCCATACATTTCCTTCCACATATGTGGGTTTGGGTTGGGGGGATCACACCCTCACTGGACATACTCTCCATGATTACCTCCTCCAGCTGGTCCTGGAGGACAGATGGGCTTTTCCAAGCCATTTGAGAGATATCTCTGTCTCCCTCGTCTCCTGGGTCTGCCCTGGGAGCTCCTCCTGGTTAGAACATGCCTGAAACAAACTCAGCTAAGAGCCATCAAGAATGCATCCTAATCAGACGCCTGGACCACCTTAACTGGCTCGTTTCAATGAGGAGGAGCATCAGCTCTACTCTCCTTCCTTCCTGAATGACTGAGCTTCTCACTGCGGTCTATGGTTACCACTTACCTCACCTCAAAATCAAGAAGATATGTTGATTTCTACTTTTTCTTCTACTTGAGTAAAGTTTGTGTCTGCTCTTCCTGTCTCTGCAACTGGACCCAAAAATGCCTTTGACAAAAAGTGTCCTGAACGAGTACACGGTTTAAAAATAAGAAATAAAAAAGCCGTATAGTCCAAGTAACAACAGCCTCACAAGGACTTCTGAAAGGTGAAATTATCCTTGATGATATGAGTGTGGAGCTGGCTTTAAGAATCGAATGACATTCATCGGCCTGAAGAGCAACTCTGAATGAAGAATGAGAGAATTGCTTAGTGAAAGCAGCGGATGCAAATCCCCCCCAAAATACCGGAGGACCCTCTTTTTCTCTCCTCTCTAATCTCCGCCGCTTCACCTTAAGCAACAGTAATTTGTGACTGAAATCCACACACAAAAACACACGCGGAGCTCTAGATGTGTAAACGCATGAAGAAAACACTCATACATGCACAATGTCCTGCAGTTTAGCTATCTCTGTTGCCATTAAGCTTACCCTGCATGCCTCGTTTTTCTCACTGAATCACAACCACTTTGTGTCCTGTGGCAAGACAGAGGCTTTGAGCCCCGAGGCTGCAGAGCTTTATCTCCGGCCTGAGAGAAACTCAGCCAGCAGACCTCTAAAAGCATGCACGTGTGCACAGATTCGCACACATACACAACTGAAAGGCGCACACACGGCAACATAATGGAATAAATTCACCATGGTGCTACTGAGTGAAATTTTAAAGTAGCACGACCGTGGCCAAGTGTATGGCTACAGTGGAAAGATAACATTTATTTTTCTGCTGCTCTGTTGGTGGAAAATTTTGTTGAGGACTTGCTGAGGGGTCCTGAGGGCCACGCTGTTTTATTTTCATTAGACTGTCAAAGCTGACGAGGACCGCGAACACGTGTCCAGACGCCCAGCAACAGGCGAATGTTTCTTTCTGTAAAGAAAACTGCATGTGCGCTATTTGACATGATGATGAATTGCCTATGAAGTAGTCGTGTTTCCAGTTCGCTGGTAGCCGTCCGATGAGGTAAACTCTGGGAAGAAATTCACATTATGTCCACTCATGCACTAACACCAGAGTCCATATGAAATGTTGCACCAAAAAAAAGAGAAAAGGGGAAGTCGCATTTAGAAGAAATTAGCTGTTGCTCTGATTTCTTTTGCGGCCATCGCATGTCGTCAGACTGTTTCAGTACATTTTTGTTTTTACCCAAAGCGAGCAGTCATGAGTAATTACAAGCCGTCTTTTTCACTTCCACCCACCCTTAGGTGAATAAAGGCAATACCAAATCTAGCTCTTGCTTTTATATCATAACAATCTCAAGTCATTTCCGAGGCTCTCCTGCTCTCTGACACTAACGCTTTGTAATGAGGGCTACAGCAGCTCCGCGCCATTTGTCATGTAATCTGCCTGAGACTGCTGACGGAAATGGAGCAGACTCTGTGGGCTCAGAGAGGACTCGCTGGACAGCGCAATCAGCCAACAGCAGCAGGATGTGGAAACCGGTTCATGAGGTGTTGCTGGACAGGGACAACAGCCTTCTGCTCATGAGGTCACCCGCCACTATTCAGTGGACAAGGCTGGGAAATGCTGAATGTGGGTTTGTGGTTACAAGTGGTCCTGGTTTTGGAAAAAGGTTAATGCATGACTTTTCCACCTTGCTGGTATTTCATGATTAAGCTAAAATGCTCCCTTGAGGGACACGTGGGAGACTGTCTTTCCTCATAAAGGAGCGCTTAGCCATTTTCTGAAAGGTTTCCTCCATCTCTTAAACATATGCAGGGTTGGATGAACAAGGAGGCCTGCAGCTCTCACCCTTACTGTGGAACTTGACTCCAGCAACTGCGAAAGTTTTCCAGCGTCTAAATCTGCAAATGTGAAATAACCGTCAGCCACAAGATAATTATGAGAGCTCATGAGCTGATTAATGAAATAGAGAGAATGTCATGGTCCCAGTCATAATGTTTCTATTTTTGTTGATGTCATTTATTATCCAGCAGTGTCTGTTTGTATTTGCCTTCTACTTCTGTTTCTTAGGTTATGTTTGGGTTGGGTCGCTGTGTGTCTTGGTTATGAAGTATTTCGTTATCTCCGTCTTGTGCTCCTGCTCTGTTCCTCCAGTTTTGTCTCCGTGTTTCTTGTTCTCCATTCAGTCATGTGTCTCTTATTATGGTGATTGTCGTTCTCTGTGTCTTGTGTTTAGTTTAACCCCTCCTCTGGTCTATTTTGTTAGTTACCCTCACCTTTTTATTTATTTATGGTCCCAGCATTTAATGTCCGAGTCTCTCCTTGTCCTTTGTTGTGTCCTCCCCATGCTGTGTTTCCTGGGTTTTAGGTTCCCTGCTCCTGTTCCTTATATTAGACTTTTTTTTTACTTTGTTTAAGAAACTGCATTTAAGTTGTTTTTTAAGTTTATTCCTGCCTTCTAAGTCCTGATTGTGGATCCTAGTCCTGCCTACCACAACGCTGTTTTTATGACAGAGAAAAATCTGGAAAAAAAAGGCTACAACCTCAAAAACAATCACATCAAGTCAAATACTTCTAAGTCTTAAATGTTCAGCCCTTTAAGATTAATGCCATTACTCTTTATATCTTATAATGTTTGATTATATGTTAATTTTTGGGCCTATTTTTGCTTTTTTTGAGAATCTTCAAAACATTCTTCTTCTTCTTTTGGCTGCTCCCTTTAGCAATTGCCACAGAGGATCATCTGCCTCCATCTCACCCTCTTCATCTTTAGCATCCCCAAACCTTCCTTCACTACATCCATGAACATCTCTGTGGTCTCCTCCATCTTCAACATCCTTTGTCCACCATATTCACAGTCTCTCCTCTGCACACACCCAAACCATGAGAAATTCATCAATAAACATTAACTGGAGTCTGCGTTTAATGGATATCGCTGAAGAGATTGGTAAAGGCCACACTCATTTGCAATGATTTTTTTTTACAAAACATGGCTTTGACTTCCCGTTGAACATATTTTCTACTTTGATATCATGATCGCAGCAGATCTAAAAGGGGAGGTTGGAGAGTTTATACACATACACACACGGGCAAGCGCACATACACACGATTTTCGCCCACCTGTTTTTCTCTCTGTGAAATTTATGCTGTCATGTCCATTCATCTCAGTCAATTCAGGGTCACTGGAGTCTGGAGCCTTTCTCTGTAGTGTTAAACAATATTACAGAAAGCTGTTGGTTTTATAATAAATGGAAAACAATGAATTTGTACCTCCCAGGTTTGGTCCGTTCCCTTTCCAATGCAAACTGTAAATACAGAATCTCTGAGACATTGTGGTTCACTTCTTCCACTCAATAAAATTAAGCATATTTACTCTAATAGCTTTGCTAATTCGATGTTAAATCTTAATAAAGTTGCAAGGCTTTGAGGGTTTGGACATGTGCAGAGGAGGAATAGTGGATTTGCTGGACAAAGGATGATGAAAATGGAGCGGCCAGGCATGAGGAAAGAGGAACACCACGGAGAAGAGCCATGGATGTGGTGATGGAGGAGGTGCAGAGGGTTGGTGTGATAGAGGAGTTTGCTCAGAGATAGAGTGAGATGGAGGCACACGATCTGCTGCGGTGACTCCTAAAAGGAGCAGCCGAAAGACGAATTCAGTGTTAAATCTTAGCCAGAGCTGCTTTGTAAGGACATCTTTGAAGAGAGTTACTTGATCCAATATATCCCACCTGTTTTTGCTCATTTTCTTTTCCCTCCTTTGTAATGATCTCCTCCATCCTCATTAGTTTCACCTGTTCAATTTTTACACCTGTGTCCAATCAGCCCGATGTACAAAAACTCTCATCTTTGTCAGTTTGTCAGTTTCACTAAAGTCCCGTTTTCTTTCCTGGACTGCTTTTTCTCGAGCGTTTGCAATAATGCTTGCTTTTCATTGCTTTCGCCCACCTCTGATGCCTGCATTTCAGTCATCACCTCAATACCCACACCTGTATTTAATTAAAGGAAAAACTCAAAGATATATTAAATGGAAACCAGGAGCCACAACAACACCTGAGCTCATTTATGTATTGAGACATTAACAACGTTTTTTTTTTTTAAAAAGTAAAAAGATCAATATTTTCATGTCAAGTGAAGTTGGAAACAAGTATAAAAGCTAAATGTCAAGTATAAGCATGGTGAGACAGGCTGTGCACTTTAATGAGCCTTAAATATAATTAACATCAGTGTGCTGCAGGTGGTACGTTCTTATCAGCAACGCTCACGGCTCATTCTTAGCGAGAACGTGTTAACAAAGATTTGCTGTGCACTTAAACCTGTAAACAGCCGTGTCAGTTTTAGCAGATAAACCGTTTTAGGGAATGTTTCAGTGTTTCGCGATATCATTAATTAACTCATTTGATTTTATTGTGTATCCCTGCGACAGACTGGCGACCTGTCCAGGGTGTACCCCGCCTCCCCTCGCCTGTGGTTGCTGTGATAGGCTCCAGCCCCTCCCCTGCGACCCTGGCAAGGATAAGTGGAAGAGAATGGATGGATGGATTTTATTGTGTGAATGTATCTAAATATGTAACCGTGTTTTTCTAATATAAAAACAGGCTAATGTTCAGTGACAGATGGAAAAGGAGTGCATAAAGAAAGATGAAATGAAGACTGGGAATGCTGGAATGAGAAGAGGGAAGCAGAACTGCTAAAAAGTGGGAAGCAGACAAGCCAGTGTCTCTTTGGACCAATCAGTGCAATCATCACTCCACTAATTAATTTGGTTTACAGAAATGGGAACAATGATTTTGGTCTCTACAGCCACTGATCACTTAATGGCCCACCCTTCGGACACTGCGGACACAAATAGATCCTTTTTTCCCCTTTTTGTTTCTACCAAGTTATGATAAAAATCTTCACGTATTGACAAAACTTATTTTTAACACTGACTGAATCTCATAATTAAGAAAGATTTTAAAATGCATCAACAAAACAAACTCAGTTATATAAAACAAGCTAAATGCAGTCCTCTTTGTGAAGAGGATTTCCTTCTGGTGTATGCCTTTTAACATGGGCACATTTAATGGAGGGGGGGGCACCAGACTGTGATTGCACAGCGACTTGTTTCTCATTTTACCATGAGTGATGCAACTTTTCTGAGACATAACTTTTATGAATAGGGCGAGACATTAAAGTGGCTTTGTCAGAAAGTACACAGGACTTTAAAAATTACATCTGTTCTTTTTTGAATTATGGATTATTGTGTAATGGTCTCTTTACACCCCCCTGCTTAAATTATTTTCTTGTCTCTGGCTTTTTTTTTTAGATGCTCTGCAGACAAATGACCCAGGCTGGCTGCAAAGTACCTCATACAGCACAGTATTATGGCATAATGCATTTACAGGACTATGCAAAGGCTTTAGGAACTCAAAGTGAAACAAAGAGGCTTTCAGCAGTAATTCCAGGGATAGGCTTTATTAATGAGTAAACTAAATAGAAAGGAACAGTAAACAGAACAGTCTGCATTTGGTACGAGCACGCTTACCAAATGCCTTTAAGATGGGACCCAGCAACTCGTGGAACCGGAAAACTGAAGCCAACACAAAACTTCTGTCTATCCTCAAACTCCCAGATTAAAATGCCCAACTTTACAGCATTAAAAAGCATCTTTACAGCCTTGTACAAAAATGGTTTGGTGTATAGTTTCCACCTTTGTAACAACTGTTCATAATACTTTCAGTTCTGAAAACTCTAAATGCATTATACCATACATCTATGCTGTGGTGTAGAATATGATCAAAATCTATTTATATAACATATGTTAGTGTGTTGCATTCTACACCATTCTATATCATACCTTTTTAAAGACCTCACAGTATGTCCTTATCCTAACACAGCACTTTCCTCACAGACTCCATGCTTACTTGTAGTTCCCAGAGTTTCTAAAAGCAGAGCCTTCAGCGTTCAGGTCCGTCTTCTGCGGAACCAGCTCCCAGTTCAGATTCAGGAGACAGACACTTTTTGGCAAAGCATACACTTCGTGTTGGATCTATTGATCATGAACCCTCCCTTTGCTATGCTACATGCTGTGGCTGCTGGGGGTCTTCATGTAATGCACTGAGCAATTCTTCTCCACTGGCCTCTTTTTACTCCCCATGTCCTTACTGTATATACCACTGCACTGCTCTAAAATCCAGTGGCGACGTGCTTTACTCCACTGCATCTGACGTGTTGCATTGCACTTGGTAATTTAAGGCTTCAATGCAGCTGCTCAGGCATGAAAACCCATTCCATGAAGCTCTCTACACACAGTTCCTGAGCTAATCTGAAGGCCACATGAAGTTTGGAGGTCTGGAGCGACTGGCTCTGCAGAAAGATGATGACCTCTGCGCAAGATCCACTTCGTGCCTGAGTTGCTGTCTTCCCAAATGCTTCCACTTTATTATACAACCACTAACAGTTGGCTGTGGACTATTTAGCAGTAAGGACATTTCATGACTGGACCTGTTGCACAGGTGGCATCTTATCACAGTACCACGCTGGAATTCACTGAGCTCCTGCGAGCGACCCATTCTTTCATTAATGTTTGTAGCAGCAGTCTGCATATCTAGGTGCTTGATTTTATACACCCATGGAAGTGACTGGGACACGTGAAATTAATGATTTGAATGGGTGACTGAATACTTTTGGCATTATAGCGTATAGTGATAGAAATTGTCACATATAGATAGATGTAAGCATATCCAATATGTGGTATATGTAGCTATGACAAACCCTATTTATGAATTTGTAACATTATGTCAGCAAACCTCTAGTGCCTTTAAACTTATGCATAGTACTGTGTATATGTGTCAATCCTGTTAGATTTTGACACCACTGTTCTGCTCTTCAATGACATTTGAGCACAAAGAAGGATGTCACCTCACTCTAAGCGCTGAACACAAAAAAACGCCAGATTCCTGTCCTGATGTCACAATCCGAGCTTTGACATTTTCTAGCTGCACAAATACGACAGACAAATACGCCTTTGTCTTCGAAATGAAAACATACAGTAGCATAAAACAAAAAGGACAGTTCCAATTTGCTCCAAAGTCAATATGAGAAGGTCTCAGATGGTGAATAAAACATACAAGTGAGGGAGGCGGGAGGGGGGGGCATGTCAGCACATGACAGTAGTCTCTAAAAAGTGTATCAAAGGAAATGTTGGGTTTTTTTTTTTTGTCAGATGACATTGTCACAAAACGTCAAAAGCAACTGCCACTCAGGCAACAATCAAATCCCTCTGCACGTGCCACAGAAACCCATTTTTCTAATTAGTTATCACCCAATAAAACAGTGGGGAGTTTGCAGAAAACATGAAGCGGTAGTGAGGCCGTTTGTTTTTTCTTTATAATGACTATTGTGAGAGACAATTATATGAGATGAAGAAGAACAGATCTGCAGTGTGTTCAAAGGTCCCCAGAAGTGTCCAATTAAAGAAATGAAGCTGAGCACGTTTAGAAGTAAGAGCCCGTGACACTCAGCCACCTCCTGTCTTGTAAAAATGGGTGGAAAGGTGCGAAGCAAACAGCCAATTTATTTAATTGGTTCTTTTACACTTTCAGGTGCAAAGAGCCTAATTTATCACCGATTTTGTCCAAATTTATGACTGAAATGAGGAAAAATGCTAATTTGTTTCTTCTTACATTAAACTGTAGTAGTAGTAGTAGTTCGAGGCATTGAAGTCCTTATCCTGAATTTTAACTGTGTTGCTAAACCGCTCGAAATGAAAGTCATTTACATGAGCCTTTGCAGTGCAAGACAAGTTTGAATCCTTTTCTAAAATCAACACACTAAAACAGTGAAATGCCACTCCTGGTTTCAGAGGAAACTATAAAGAAAGATCCAGCATGATAGTCATAGCATGCAAACCTGAGAGTGACGGTATATTTTTTTAATTTTAGCATGAAGGGTGTTGTCTTTTTTAAAAAAAAAACAAACAAACCCCACAACAAACCCACACATGAACAAAATTAAATCTAACAAATTTTGGTAATTTGTGCCATTTCAAAACCACATTTTAAAAGGGTCACCAAGCCTTGTCAAATATTTTGTTTCAATAAGTTTTTTATTCTGAGTGAAAGGTTTGAAAGACTAAATGTTACACGTAAAATAATAGATTTCTTTAAACACATTTTTAAATCATTATTTGATATTGATATTTCAAAATTCCTATTTTTTTAAGTAAGATCTTCTGAATAAAAAACAAGGTTCAGGGAAGCAAAAGTGAAACACTTTAACATTTAAAACTGTTTAATTTTACAACGCAAAAAGGGACACAACATCATCCAGTGCTGTCATTATTTTTAATGGTTCAGAGTATATCAAGTGCTGCTTTTGCTTCTAATTTCCAGGTGAAAAGAAAAAAGGGAAGTGATATTAGCTTTTGCAGCTTATGTGTTTAAAGCAACAGTAGAAAATACCTGTGGATGTTATGCTTGTGTTCAATATGGTTTAATTTCACTTTTTAGTTGACATGAACATTTTTTGTTTGTTTGTTTAAAGTGAAACAGCTTTCAGTTTCCAGTTTGAGGTCAGTGAACTGAAAAATAATAACCTCTTAAAGGTGCGAACACAAGAATCTTTTTTTTTTTTCCCCCCAAAGATCACTATCACATGTTTGGATCAGAGTTGTTTTATTAACCTTTATGGGTGAGCTACATGAATCAATATAAAACAGAGAAACACCGAGTTGATTAAATCAAACAGCGGGACGCAGCTGTCAAGTCTTATCATTTCCTGTGGGTCTCAAAGCTAAGGGGAAATTACTGCTGGTGAAACCGCAGGAGTGTCCAGTGTGTGTGGGTGGGTGTGTCAGTGTGTGCTGTGACGGGGGCAAAATACAAAAAAAAATACAGTCTGAAGGTTTTTGACCTTCACATGTCAAAACAACCTTTGACATGATAACAGCTTAAAACATCTTCTAGCATCCAATCACAGAAAATGTTTTTTTTTTCTTATAGCTTCTAAAATACAGTCGCTGATGTGATTATTTGACATCAGTGAAATGTAAAATATCTCTCCAGGCTTTCTGAAGCCTTGTCTTTCCTGGCAGCTTTTTTACTTAGTTTCAGTCTAGTCCATTGACCTGGCCATTTTCAAAGGAATGTATGTTTGTTAGGCTACTTGACACTGACCAATGAATCATTCAAGCATAAAAAGGCACTAAACTCAATCGATGTATCAGTGTTTTGTCTACACACAAAGAAAAGGAAGAACTCGTTTGAAATGATGTCTTAAGGCACTTTTTGACTAGCTGCCTGTCACAAAAACACAATTTTTACAATCTATTTTTAAAAATTAAAAAAAAAAAAACCTGTTATAGGTAACAGTTTGACAAGCATAAAACAGTATTTTTGCACCAACAAGGTGATTCTCAAACAGCTAGTTGAAAACTTAGTATATCTGCAGCAGAAACTGGAAAAGTGTAGGACAAAAATGGCTAACCTAAATAAATATCTACAACAAAAAGAAATTAGAAAAACTATAGCAAAGACCTGACACGGGAAATGTGCGTGATCCACCTACTGTTCAAGGGCGCCTCACATGACTGACAATTTCTTTGTCAGCATGACAATAAGCCCAACAACACTGTCAGTGCAGTAAAAGTGGGCCTGGATTGAAAAACACACACATTTGAACACTATCAGTCATGGATGGGCCTCCCCTGAGCCTGGACCTCAACAATATTGAAGCAGCGTGGGTTCGTCTTGACAGAGAACAGATCAGAAGGCACCCAACATCCAAAGAAGAGACTTGCCATATATAATGTGTTTCCATGTACGCTTGCACACATTTATGCAAGATTTATTTACCTATTTTCCTTTTTTTTTTTAGCAAAATATAAACAAATATGAGTAGCTGAAGACTTTTTCCAGGTGCTGTAAATTTAGGATTTTAATGTGTTTTCCACAATAGTGTAATCCTTGAAAAACAGGAGTCTTGATGTTAAAGCAGTTGTCACATGTTAGACTGTTTTCAAAAACCTGACCAACCCACAAATCACAGGTTCTTCTTCTATTAAAGGACAAGAGCTCCTTATAAACCAGCTGTTATAATCTCTTCCTCGTGTCCAGTTCCCCTTTTAGTGCCTCATCTGTCCTCTGCTCTCCACTCCTGTTCTGTCTTTTACTCACTGAAAATAGACAATCAGCATATACCACAAAAAAACAGAAAAAACAATGACATCCAAAACTCACTGTTTAGAACTGAAAAACAGTCCTCGTCCTCGTCTTTCTCTTTCAGTACACAAAATGTGCTCTGGTGAGTATGAAATACTTGAAACGATGAAGTAGATCTGGGCTTGAATCATGCAACCAAGGACCAAAACAAGCCATTTTTAAAATGCACAATAGTAATTTTTGGGACTTTAATATGTAATTAGAATGAAAGATCAATAGATCCTGGACCTTTTTGTATTATATTTTAAGACCCAGGGTTATTAAAACAAAAAACAAAAAAACCCAGCCCTGAATGCACAAGGCTAATGAGGTCTGTTCTGTGAATCATAATTCCATTAGGAGTGCAAATAGAAAACCATAATTCAGTGCCTTCCTAAAAACATGAAAGAATAATACAAGTTTGGCTGTTGATGGCAGAGAAGCAGGATTTTTATCTTCTGGGTTTACAAGAGGATTAAACCATGAGGTTTGTCAAGGGGGTAATGTTTATTCGACTGCAAATGTTTCAGTTTTAGTCTTTTGACTAAAGTTTAATTTAGTTTTAGCCATAACACTGACATCTGAATTCTTTTAGATTTAGTCTAGTTTTATTTGACTAAGATTATACTAGGCTAAATCCAGAGATGGGCAGCGTTACTGTAATCCGATTACTTTTTTTCAAGTAACGAGTAAAGTAAGGGATTACTATTGCAAAAAAGGTAATTAGATTACTGTTACTTTCCCGTAAGCACGCTGCGTTACTGCGTTACTAAACCGTGATTTTGTTTGCGAGAGTGTCTCATGACGATGACGTAAGCGATGCCCGTGGTAACAGATCTGGTGTGCAGATCGACAATGAATAATATATTGAGTGCGGGAGAGAGTATGCAGCGTTTAAAGCGTGGACGTACTGACCTTACTTTGAGTTGGATTCCCTAAAAAGTGACAAAAACATTAGCGTCCGCTGTACACTGCGTGGGAAGAAAACTTCTTTTTACAGCGAAAAAAAACCCCTAAACATCTGAGCAAGTACCTAGCACGCTGCCACAGGAATGTGAAATTCACAGAAAAACTCCCGGACCCTTCCACTGACACGACCGCTGTGGCACACCTGCACCAGGGCAAACCTCCACCCGCCCCACTCCTGCTAAACAGGTGAAAATAGATTTAAGAGCAGCAGGACTTAGTGCTGCTGAGTCTTTGATTTTATTTATTTTCTGCTGTGTTTTACTCGCATCTCTTTGAAAGAGCGAGTCTAAACACAAAAAACTATTTTATTTTATATGCTGGAATACGCAGAAAATAGGTTTAAATGTTAAACACATTTCTTCAAGTCAGAGAATGTTGCATATAATTAAATTTTTGCTTGATGCATAAAGTTGAAAGATTAAAACTAATAAAACAAGTTTTAAAAAGAGATTACATTACATGATTACATTTTATATGATGGATTATGCAGAAAAAGTAGAACTGGGCTGAAAGATCTATTGCTTTATTACCTCTTCAGGTTGTGTATCATGTTTTTAAAAAGTAACCAAGTAACTAATTACTCTTGAAAGTAAGTAATCAGTAAAGTAACAGGATTACTTTTGGGGGGAAGTAATCAGTAATTAGTTACTGATTACTTTTTTCAAGTAACTTGACCAACACTGGCTAAATCTAAAGTCAATTCAGTTGACTGAATTATAAAGTGTAAGTCTGTTGTTTTTACCAGTGACAGTTGCTCCAGACGGCTTACAAATCTTCTTTTTCTTGACGTCAATTCAAAATGTGTCCATATTTCTACTGTTCTCTTCCTCCCAACCATTGACATTTTGTCACATTTCATGAGGAAACAGGGAGCATGACCGCTAGTTGTACCATTGCTCCAAAAAAAAGAAAAAAAGTCCAGTCTGCACAAGAAGATTACTACTGATTGGATAACTTCCAATTTCATCCCACATGTCTATACAGCTTAATTAGTTCTGATTGGATCTTGTCTCTCCAGAATATATACATCTCATTTTTATTCACTGATAAAAGTGTCAGTAGCCTTTGTCGTAGTTTTTATCCTTGTACATTGTTTTTCATTTAATTATCATCTTTTTTCGTCAGAGAAACAAAACAAAAACTATGACAAAAATTATTGGTCAATGAATTTAACAGTGTGAGAGGATAGCAGTGGGTGCAGCTTGCAATGGTTGTTGGGAATAGTCAGGAAAAGCACTCCCGTCAGTTATTCATTCAATGTAGGAAAAACAAGTTTGGCTCCCATTCATCTGTAGTGAGTGCAGGCTGTCAGTCTGCTATTAACCTCAGCTGTCACTATGTGTCAACATATACTTACTCTGGAGGAGGCTGTAAACTTTTTGAAAGGAGTCCAATACAAGTCAGTGTGTCAGTGAAGCTCATTTTTGTCCAGTGACAGCGATACTGATGCTGAAGCTATCCTGAACTTTTCTGTCTGTAAGCACTACTGTTTTTACTGATTTTAGTCTCTGTTACCTGCTGTTGGCCAGCGGTAGTGAAACATTCTTTTAAGTAGATCTAACATTATTCACTAAGTATCAGCGTCCAACAAACTCTTATATATATTTTTTTGGACACTGGAACCTAAGATTAGCTAGCATAACATTGGCTTGTAACCAACTGTTGTTGTTTAGCCAGCTTGTAATCAGCTGTGTGGGAGACAAGAGGGCTGCATGTGAAATCTGCTGATAAGTAATTGCAAAAGTATTATGCATGTTTTCATGTGTTAGAGGCTTAACTACAGTTGAGGAGATGAGATTTGAGGTGAAGAAGAACAGGATGACGATTTATCCACATGCTGGTGACGTTCTCTCTTTCCTTCGTGTTTCCATATACCGTATTTTCCGCACTATAAGCACACTTAAAATACTTAAATTTTCTCAAAAATCGACGGTGCGCCTTATGTATGAATTCTGGTTGTGCTCACTGACCTCGAACCGATTTTATGTGGTACACGGCGGTTCAAAAGTCAAAAGAGTTAAAAACTGTTTAAATTCTTTCATCTTTAATAAAATGATCAGCGTTGCTGCTTTACCAGGTGTAACAATTAAGTTTAATATCCAGACATCCATGAAAACAGAATTTATTAAATTTAATGGAGTTAGAAGTTAGCAGGAAGTTAGCAGGAAGTTAGCTTGCTAGTTTCCACCTAAACATGATATACCATGTTCTGACTGAGAGATTTCTGAAAAAATTAAAACGTACAGCTCTGCTATCACTTCCAACATAAACGAAGACAGAAAACTAAATAGCAGTGACTTTTGTAGGGTTACTGAAGTTGGACTAGCTGGTATATAA
>VUQG01044990.1:9201-27042 GCA_015106755.1 Etia nguti | reverse complement strand
CTGCTATCACTTCCAACATAAATGAAGACAGAAAACTAAATAGCAGTGACTTTTGTAGGGTTACTGAAGTTGGACTAGCTGGTATATAATGGTTATATAATTATATATTATATAATGGGTTTTGACTACTATGTTAATATGTAAATATAAAAATCAACTTAAAATTGAATAAATAATTATATTAATAATAATGAACTGCACATTAAACATCAATAATGTCTGCATTATGCTAAGCATCATATTCTCAATTAATAGTCTACAAATATGCAAAAATCGAAGCTATCAGTGGAACACAAAAGGAGCAGAACCAGTGTATAAGTCTGGTTTAATTAAACAATTTTTTTTTTTGATATTGAACACATAATTATTAATTTAGATTTAATGATAGAATTGTAAATTTAAGTAATTAACTGTGGTTCTATAATCGGGGTGCCGCAAGGGATTTGAGGCCCCTTGAAAAAAAAAGAGCCTAATTGTCTGTTTACTGTTTTTTTTTTATTTCATTAAATTTTGTAATGAATATATTTTCTGTTTCACCCCTTTCCTTTCCGACAGTGTAGCAATCAGAATTGTTGTCAAAAATGCCAAAAAAGATTTACTTTCACAAATGCAGCATTACGGCATTTGCTACATTGGTCCACTTAGTAGACATATTTTATTAGAACTTTATTAGGGGGGGAAATAAGAAAGAAAGTGAAGTTGGGGAGAACAGAAGTAAAGGGAGAGAAAAACAGAGGAGAAAAAGAAAGATGGAGAAAAAAACAGCGAATTTGCTAAGAAGAAGGGAAAAAAAACAGCAGAGAGACCACAGCAACAACCGACATATGACATATGACACAACATATGACTGTTTACTGTTTTCTAGGGCCCCTGTAAGTCATGGGCCCTTATAATCATCATCACTAAGGTTTTTGATGTGTGTTCCCCGAGTGCGAAGACTGAGTAAAAGTGAGCACTTTAATTAAAAGCTTTGAACATTTTAATAAAAAGGTCAAGCAAATCATATAAGCTGATTTTATGGGCCATTTCCTTGAACTTTTTGATCAACCCTGAAATTAGGTACTCTTAACTTAGAATACTGTAGTCTAATACATCAGTCCTGCAATAAATAATCAGACAGAGAGGTGTTTTTCTTTTGCCTTTTAATATGACTGTATGACATCACACTAATGAACACTAATACAAAGCTCATTACATATTCTGTCCCTATGGTTAGGGCTGAAGTCACTGATGATCTAAGTAATCACTGATGATGACTCTAATCTAACCCTTCCACTCTAATTCTAACCTTCTAACCCTACCTAACCTAGGGCTGAACATTGTTTTTAGAAAGAGTGTTATGTTTTCATGTACCTTTTTTATGTCCCGTGATTGCCTAGGGTTAGGATTAAGAGTAGAGGCACAGCATACTTCTGCCACACAGTAGCTATCACACTGTGCTATCAGAAACAATGTAATACTATTACAATCTAAAATTGTAATATCATCTATAAGATGGAAAAACTGACCCAGACGATAGGTACACTAAAACTGCATGCATAGTACATGTATATATGCCCACAAATATACATAAAGAATACGCTCACTTTGTAAAGAGACATAGTGAGGGTACTTAGTGTTTGGGTTCAATACTGACCCAATACATTGCTACCAGCCTGGCATCACTCTGTAAGTGTGTGTGTGAGAGTGTGTGTGTGTGTGTCCACATAAATGTCTGGCGTCACTCAGCCACTTGTCCAAAACACAATGTGTTTGTGTGATTGATTTAGATGGAGCCATGAAGGTAGATACGGAGTTGTTGCATTTATATTCAAACTGCAAAATCAATGCAAAGTGGATTTGAATGAAAGGACTACACACTGCTTTCATCCAACATATGTGTGTGCGTGAGCACAGGACGACAGACTGCTGTTGGCCATTATAGCTCCAACGTCTCAGTGGCGACCCTTAACGATGATGTTGTTGTTACCGTGGCTACAAATAAACTCATGCTACTCCATTTGCATTTGGAGAGAGAGAGAGAGAAACTGTGTGCGTGTACGTAAGAAACAGATAGATGAATCAGTAACAGGATTATAAGCTGAAAAAGGGATAGAAGATACAGCGGCTTGTTTGTTTTTTTTGGATTCTGTTGTCTTTCTGTCTTCTTTTGCTGAAGTCTAATCGTAATTCTTATCCTTGTTTCTGAAAAAACAAAAAAGTGAGGTAAATAGTTTGTGATGTGTATCAATTAAAATGCTTTTTTCCCCCTTTTTTTGTTGGTTTATTTGTTGGTTCCCTGAATGCTGTGACAAATTTTCAAAAGCCACAAATCACATATTTTATTAGCATTAGATCAGGGTTAGAGTTAGGGGTTCTTTGATTTCTCTGTGTGATACTTGGCTTCACTTGTCTTACTAAAGCAAAGAGACATATTTCCATGGACAAATAGTTATGACTTTGCTTATCACTAACGGGTGTGTCTACATGAAAAAAGTATGAAAAGCTGTAAGAGAAGACAACTGGATGCACTTTTGTAATCTGTCACTCTGACAATTATTATGGTGTTGCAAACCTACTTTAAAATTTTGTCTCTGTTAGAGGTGCTCTGATTAAAAATGTCTTAGCCAATTCTGAATCTATAAAAAAATTGACCTGCTACTACTTTAGTAAGACCCTGGACACTAAGATCAGTGGAATGCAGAAACATTTCCCATGAACTTTGGGACCTCACAGAATCCAGACAACAGGTGCACTGATGGTGTTATTTGTATGTAGATGTAGAAGATGCTGTCTCAAGGCATGCAACATCTACTTGGCTCATTGCAGACAAAATTTACACCTATTTGTTGGGGAAGAAAAGTAAATGTGGAGAACTGAGGAAAAGAGTAAAAAAAGAGAATCGTCCTAGCCAAAAAGGTAGCTAAATGCTGAAAAATAAGTTACAAGACACAGGACAAGGTCTAAATCAGCAGAGGACCCAAGCTAAAATGCCCATAATTATTTATTGTTATAAGTTTGTTTCAAGTAAGTTTGAGTGAATACAAATGAGCCTAGGATGTATTACAACTCCAAGCCTCAATGAGAATAAATGGTCTGCATCTATTTTCCTGTCACAGAGTTTGATAGAGAGATAGAAAAGAGAAAACAGTAGAGCTTTTGTTCTTAACGTGTCCCTCCTTAGATATTTCCAGGTCAGTTTATTTACTCAGGAAGCTTCACAATCAAAAAAGAATTTTGAAATGCACCCCCACTTTATCGCTGTTAGTCTGTTTCCATGGCTTATGTGGCTGAGTTCCTGCCCGAGGCAACACAGAATAGAAGCAGATTACTGGGTGACGTTTTCACTGAGGAAGACAGCCACTGATTAAAAAAGTGACTAGATAAGTAGGGAGCAAGCAGGTACTGTCTTGCATAAAACTCAAAAATTCATACACATAAACACACACCACAACAGTGAAAGTGTACACTAAGTTGATCACACTTGGCGTAATGTGCTTTTAAAAGGCAATAACAGCCACAATAATTACATCCATCTCGATCTTTTTCCATCTTGTTAAAAATCTCCTCTCTCTGCTTTCTTTCACACACAAACAGGGCACTTTGAATTTCTGCTGAGGCCATAAAAGGTTAGTGAGCACTCGCAGCTTCTGCTACATTTAAAAAGCAGTAATGTTAGCAGTAATTAGCTTCCAGCCTCCTGTCTGTCTCTATGGAATGACATGCCTTGCTAATTGTCTCCTTCACCTTTTTTGCTTAATGTGTTGATTTGATGTGGAAGTTATAAAAAATGACATAAGTATTTTTTAGTTGTGGTTGTAAAAACAACAATAATTACTTTTTTCCCATCTTTGTCTCCATAAATTCATGAAGGACTCTGTTCTAAAGATACTATCAAGCTGTAACAGATTAACTGGACCTTGTCTTTGTCTTCTGATTGTTTCAAGTTAATATTTTATTCTTATGGCACATTTTAGCTAAACAATGGAACCTAAATAACTTTAAAAATGATAATAATCTGATTTTTTTCAGTATGATTAAAGGTTCCCAGTGAAATGTTTAACCTTTAGTAGTGCTTAAAAACTAGAGAGGACATGAAGTTTTAGTCTAAATCTTGTACCTATGAACTGCATATTTAAGACTGTCTTACAACAAACATTAAAACCAGTATGGAGCAATTACTTTTTCAATTAACTTGCTGAGTTGACTGATGCTATTCAGATACAAATGAGAGTTCTAGAGAGAGTTGCTTTATTCAGAACTGAAAATGGGCATTCTAACAATATTATGACTGTGATCGTCATATGTTTTTTGCGAGGATGAAAATCTTCAAAGGTTGGCTTACTAAACTTATTCTGATGATCAGTTTGCTAAAACACTCGTGTCATTACTTCACTTGCATTGTTGTTGCATTTCTCACACTCAGCCCAACCTGGATCCTTATTCTCTTAACATCCACCCACACAGGATTTTGGGAAAATTAATTTTGGGGTTTTGACGTACCCAGATGGAAGAGTTTTCAGGGGGAAATTGCAAATTGTTCCCTTAATTTTTTTTACTAGTTTTTGTGATGTCTCTGATAAAACAACTGTATGGGAAGTACCCTTGACCCCTACAACGTGGCCTTAAGTCTACATGTCTCACTAAAGAGAAGAGCCATTGCAAATCGACACAGATTTCTTAAATGTGATTGACTTTGTCTGTCTTCTTTCAGGTAGACAGTGTCCTCATCTGGACACCGTGAAGGCTCAATCAATGGTGATAAATGATAAATATTAAGCAGATAAACACTTGTCTTACTTCAGGAAAAACTAAACATGGCAAAGAAACAGCTAGCAGCTACAGCACATTCAGAAACTATACAAACCTCTTCAAATATCAACCTTTCTGCTAATTCTCTTTGTCTTCTTCAGTTGAATTGGGACTGTAATTTTTCTCCAGATGTGTGTGTTTTTTAAAAAAAATTCAAGTTACGCTGTAGCTCCATTCAGTTTTATCTCATCTGACCAGTCTTCCTGTCACTGCACCTGAAAAAAACAAACAAAAAGCAAACAAATTAACACAAATGGTAACGGACTGGTTCCTCTATAGCGCTTTTTTAATCTACTTGAGCACTCAAAGCACTTTATACAACTGGCCTCATTCACCCTGTCACACAAGCACTTTTTTCTATGTTTAGGTGCTTTCTGTCTAACATTCACACACATTTATACTTCAAGGGATTCATTGGAGAGCAATTTGGGGTTAGTATCTTGCCCGAGGATTTTTGGCATGCACACGGGAGCAGCCAGGGATCCAACCACCAACCTTCTGATTAGTAGTTGACCTTCTCTAGTTCTTGAGCTACAGCCCCCCTCCGTACTCATGTGGTGCTTTCTACACTTATTTTTTAATGCTTGTTCATTTTCTTTGTTAAGCACATTGAGTTTTCATGTAATGAAATGTGCTATATAAATAAAATTTCCATTGCCATGATGTTTTCTCAACAGTGTTTTACCACTGGGGTGGTAAGCAGTGCCTTGGTTTCTTCCAGACCACAGACTGTAAATAAAAGATTTTGAAGGCTCACCATTAGCGTTTTGGTCACAGGTTATGCAGTTATAGTATAGTTATCAGTGAGAATAATGCTATTTCAGCATGAGGCTGCAAAATAAAAGTCTTGTACTGAAATAAGTCTTTAATCACAGAAAGTCAAGTCAGCTATTCTCAGATTTAGATAAAGATATTTTAAAAAATATTTCAAAGTACTGAACTGGTCTTCTGACAGTTCTAATCAGACTGTTCCATTCAGCTCTACATTGTATGCACTTACGCTCTTGGACTTGCAGCCCTCCATTTATGCATTTTAATTCACTACTGTAGAGCATGTTTGTGTATGGATGTGTATATATATGTTTGTGTTCTCAAGGTGAAACTCAGCATGATGCTCTGTATAACAATAAAATTACCAAGTTTCCATAGTAATGAACTAAAACAGAATGAGAGAGGAAAGAAGTTTAGTTGACTGACTTTCTAAAAATAAAGGAAACTTGTAAATTTTGTGTGTATGTTTATGCAGTTTGTCTGTGTGCAGTGGAAGTGTGAATTTGCAAGCTTCTTGTTTTTGTATTTGTTCACAAAGCGTTCACATTAGTTTTATCCTCCTTGCCTATAATTTGGGATTTTTTAGTAGGAGTTCGTAATTTAGAAGGATATTGATCTGTGTTGGTGTGTTTCAGGTCATTTTACAGAGTAACCAGAAAGTAATGTGACGAGTAGTGTAACAAATTACTTACGTTGCTTAATTACAGTAATTGAGTAATATACTGCATCACTTTTTAAGAAAAGTAATGAGTGATGTGTGATACATTACTTTTCTTTAGTAACAACCCCAACATTGCCTAAAGCTAGTTTAAAACATAAGTCTACCGCTACAGACTCCCAAGTTGAAATGCCCAGCTTTTCTTTATTCAAATAAATCACTTGTTTGGTGATCCTAAGGTTTAAAATAGGGGTCTGACTGCTTTGATCAGAAGATGTAGCTAACTCCAGCCACTGAAATTATCTTTTTTTCCAAGGATTTTTCATGGAATTACCTGCTGTGTTACCGACCAGCTAACAAATGTGTGCTTTACTTTTAATAAGAGAAATTTTATTATTTTTTTTATTGTGTTACCACCAGTTAGGAGACGTTATCTGTCTGTGGAATTAACCCATGTGACTTGGTAACTGAGATTGCAAACATTTAAATAAAATGAACTCTCCATCCTTTTATCCATATGTGGCCATTTCTGACTCCAAAAAAATAACATAGGGATTGAAATTGATAAGGATTTAGCGATTCCAATTCCTTATCGATTCTCATTGGGTTCTCATTGGCTTAGCTCTGAGTGTCACCACACTTTTTTTTATATTCACTTCATTGGCTGCCCGTGCATTTTAAGATCCATTTTAAGCAGATTTTATTTGTTTTTAAATGTTTGTCCAATGCTGCCCCTCTGTACCTCTCTGAGCTTCTTCATCCATACATACCTTCCCGGTCCCTCAGGTTGGCAGACTAGCTCCTCCTGAGTTTGCCCAGGACTAATCGTAAGCTCAGAGGGGATCGGGCGTTTGCTGTGGCAGCACCAAAATTGTGGAACGAGTTGCCTTTACATGTTAGACAGGCACCTTCCTTATCTGTTTTTAAATCACATCTTAAAACATATTTATTTACCTTGGCTTTCAGCACAGCAGGACTTGTTGATGTCTCTTAATCTGTGTGTTATTAATTACATTATTTTTTCTTTTTTATTCTATATGTAATTTAAACTGTTTTCTCTTTGTTTTATACTTGCAGCACTTTGGCCAACATTGTTGGATGTAAAGTGCGTTATAAATAAAGATGCTATGCTATGCTATCTCTAAGCAGCATATCAAAGACATTACATTTGTGCATGTTAACTCTGTGTTGTGAGTCAAATGTTTGGCATGTTGGAGATATATTTACCCTTTGTTGTGAGGGGGTCATTACTCACAAAAAGTATTTATTACACATATTACACAGAACACTTTTCTTGTTACATTACTTTCATGTTACTCTGTAAAATGACCTAGAACTCATTGTCTAATTAACTTACCACTCTGAGCATGCCAGATCTCGACTGATCTTGGAAGCTAAGCCGGGTCCTGTGTGGTTTGTATGTGGATAGAAGACCGCCTAGGAATACCAGGTGCTGGAAGGGTGGCTGTAGCTCAGGAGGTAGAGCAGGTCATCTGCTAATTGGAAGGTTGGTGGTTTGATCCCTGGTTGCTCCAGTCTGAATACCAAGATACTAATGCCAAGTTGCTCTATGATGCATCTATTGGAGTATGAATGCATGTGAATCTTAGCCAGAAAGCACTTAAATAGAAAAAAAGTCCTTGGGTGATTCAGCAAAGTAAAGTGCTTTGAGTGATTACTGTAATTAATAATATAAACCTATAGCCTACAGTCCTACTCACCAACACAAATCCCTATCCTGATGAGGACACAAATATTATCTCTCTTTTAGTATTTCACAAACACTCTCTTAGTCGAACACAAAGCTGACAGCACCAAGATACTTTAAAGCAATTGCCACAGTGATTCTGTTTCTGAAAGATGAACAGGACTGAGGTCAGCATTCACCCAGCTTTAATGTCACTCGGGATTCTTGATAAACTTGGCGCAAGCATGCTGTCTGTGCAGATGCTTGCAAAGAACCGAAGTTGTGTTAGCAGCATAATGCAGTAGTTTCTGTCCTAAATGCAATTTCCACTTTACCATTGCACTCTTGTCTTTTTGTGCAATGAAAATAAAAATCATTTCCATATCCTGAACTGAAATCAGCTGATTGTAGAGCAAGTGTAAGTGGAGCTGATAAGTGGGATCGATAGACAAGTAGACTATCAATTCCAAATAAAGGAACTGGACTACTGGGATTCCCATCAGTACATAGCAGGGGTCCAAGTTTTAACAAAGTTTTAAAATGAGGAGTCTAGAAACTCATGGGGGATACTTTTATACACAGTCTATGTTTAAAAGGGTCATTTTTCCTGGTTACCAGGGTAACAGGTCCTGCCCTATTGAATGTCTTAGGATTGTTTCGAAGAAGTAGGAGGACCTCAAGAAAATCCATCTAGACACAGTAATAACATGCAATAAGCACACACAACATTGAAAAATTAAATTTAACATCAAGGTTTCTATGTTTACACATTTAATCCCAGGAAATGTAATTTCCAATAAGCCTGTCTTAAAGCCTGTCAGAAGCTAATACAATATAATGAATTATATAAAACTCCCTCATCAACTGTTTTGCGCTCTTCTTCTTCTCTCTCATTGCCTTCTGACTGTCTGAACATTTTTACTTCTTTACTTTACGACCTCTGACCTTGCCTTTGCAGCCTGCTACCTCACTCTGATGCAGTGGATTGGATCATTGGACCCTCCCTGGAATCCCAATCAGCTCATTTCAACCTGGATCCAAATCTGCAGCTGCACTGCACCACCACTTATAATCTGAAGATAATCGATCTGAATGGGGCAGCTAAGTGTTCCTCCTCCATAAGTCCAATTTTTGTGTATCAGCACTATCAGTGAAGGTCTGAACAAGGTTCCTTCTCTGCACTGAAAGCCAATAAACATTACAAATATTGGCTGCAGTCACACGTGGCCTTAGAGTAAAAGCCAACTAGCTGGCTACATTACATTGTTAAGAAGACATCCAGTGACTAGAGATTTCAGTTTCATGTCCAAAGGTGAAAAAGTTAGTGTTCTATCATATTTTGAGTTAAACTGTAATTGGCCAAGATTTGTTCAAATTGTAGAAAGTTGTACTTTGTTATTTGACCAGATGTCCAGATGTGAAATCCTTTCAAAACTGAACCAACACATTGAGAAAAAATCCTGGCGGTGGCCAGTGGTATCCCTCAGCCTCCTAGTAGATGCACCTATGGTATCAATTTGAAAATCCTACGTCCCATTGTTCCTAAGTAATTGCATTCTGATTTTCAGAAAACTTGACCTCTGACCAATAATCTTGAGGCTGAGGTCACTGTGATTCGAACTTGTCTCAGATTTTTCATAGATACATCTATGGTATCAATTTGAAACTCGTTCTCCCAAACTTAGGTGTCCATGCCACCTGCCCGCCCGCCCAGCATGGCGACAAAAATACCACACCAACCTTTTGCAGCTGAGGGCTACTAAAACTAGGCAGGAAAAATCCAACAAAAGCTGCAGTTGAGCTGTCCAACAACAGGTGGCCCTGCTGCTAGTTCACTCACTCTCTGCATGTGTTCAGTTGAGGAGACAAGCACAGATATTACGCCTCCTGTGTTCACAACTGCATGCTATGCCCAAACTTTTAATTTACCACTCAGGCAAAACATTCAAGTGTTAGACAGAAGACAGAGTGACAAAGACAAAGAGAGAGGGAGGCAGAAAACTTTAATTAGAGGGTATTGTGGAGAGGGAGAATGATAAAGAGGAGGAGTTTCCACCTTAACGAGTTCTCATCCTGTGATGAATGTGTGAGAGGGTCTCTGAAATATTGATGAGTGCGTAATGAAGCAGAGCAGCAGACAGACTCCATCTAAATGATGAGGAAAGAAGGGCACAGAGATAGACAGAGAGTGAAACTCTACTGTTTGTGTATGGGTGATCCTTAACCTTCACTTGGTTTGGAATTATAGTGTACAAAGGTGAAAACCTGAACAATGAAATTCATCCATCCATGTACACATTTTCTGCAGTTTTTTCTTGAGGTGGATGATAGTGGCAGAAAGATGAGAAAGGTAATCCATATTCTAAGGGGAACCTGAGTTGTTCCTGATCATTTCTTTATGTTCAGGGTCTCCTACTAGCTGGACATGCTTGGACATGATCACATGGCTTTGCTTGCAGCGCCCACTGGATTGAAAGCAAAGGGCCAACCATTTCAGTTACTTGTAAATGTATTTAACTAATAAATGAAAGCCTTTCAGGTTCACCTTCTTCACCACAGTGCCCATGTTACTAGTGATTATCAAAAAGCAGCCATGTCACGTTCTGAGCTATAGTTAACTGACTAAAGTCAGGTGAAAACCACTAATGCTTTACGTTTCTGTAGTTGGGTGAGCTTACACATTCACACAGTACTATATGGAATGAAGGAATGCACACTGTAGAGGAATTATTTATTCATTTAGATATTATCTTCTTGTCATCTCTTGTAATTGCCCATCACCTCCTGTCTGATTTCAGAGTGTTTGACTAATGGTAGTGCCTCCGTGAGATTGTGTTACCTGTGTCCTTACTCATAGTTGTTTCTTAGATTTGCTGAAAGCGTGAATAAATCACTGAACTGTGGTTATATGGTTTAGCTTGATATTTGCTGCAGTGGTTAGCATTGTCACCTCACAGCATGAAGGTCCTGGGTTAGATTCCACTGACTAACTGAGACCTTTCTGTGTGGAACCTGCATGTACTCTGTGCTTGCACGGGTTCCCTCTGGGTAGTCTGGCTAGTCTAAAGTTCAAGGACATGTATGGACTGAAGATGAAATGGGCCTGTGTGAATGTGAGCACCAATGGTTGTCTGTCTATGTTAGTTCTGTGACTGGCAACCTGTCCAGGTGTACTCTGCCCTATGCAGCTGCTATAGGTTCCATGGAAGCCTGCTAACAGTGTAGGTCTACAGATACAAAGAATTCATTTAGAAATATTATAGACTAAATAATTTTGTTGCATTTTATTTATTTATTTATTTATTTATTTATTTTTACAAATGTAGCATAATATATGTATACCAGTAACTAAAAACTGACAATAGAGGGACTATTATCAAAATCTTTTTTTTCATAGCTGGACATTACAAATATCTCTAAAAAAAACTCCTGTGACTATCCAGTATACTGAAAGAATCCTTCTGTGTGTTTATAAACATGTAGATAGGACCTTCCTAGGTAAAACAAAACAAAATAAAACTATAATCATTGAATCAATAATCGATAAATATTAAAGAGGGAACAAGCTTAAGAAACCTAGAAGAGAAAAGCCATTTTTAAAAGATGAGAAGGATGAAGGGCGACTAAAAGGAGTGAGGAAATGGGGTCTGCTGTAGAGGGAGGAGGGAAGGGAAAAAGAAGAGAAAGAAGGAAGAGAGACAGAAGGAGAAGGTCAGAGGTTACTCTCATTTTTTATCCATTACTGGTCAGGGTCAGATTCTGGGTCGGTGCTCCATGGGCATATGTGTATGTGTACATGAGTGTGTGTTTTTGTGAAACAAACACAACCAGATCATCAGATTAGATCCATTCGAGCAAATATGTCTCTTCTAAACTTCCTGCAGCTAAAATAGCCTTCAAACAGTGTGTTGTATGTTCCAGAAACTAGCAGAGGAGAAGAGGAGCAATGAAATGAAATAGATTTGACAAAGCTAAAGGGAGCTCTTAGAAAAAAAGAGTGAAGGAAAAGAGGAGAAAAAGACAGAAGAAAAAGGAGGGGGATGAGGAAGAATAGACAGTGAGAGGAGGTGTTTGTATTTGACTGCAGGCTGACCTCTTCCATGTCACCCTCTCACCTCTCCTTCACCTCCCTCCCTCCATCCTTCATCCTGAACAGAGGAGGCCCCACATGCACACACACTGACTTGTCCTGGCAGTGACCTCTGCTCTGCTCAGCAGGAATGTGGAAGGAGAGGATGAGTGAACGGCTGCTCACACACACACACACACACTGTGAAAATACAAAAGAAGAGCGGCTTGGATATTCCTGTCATCGCCAAGTGTTTGTCCGAGGCTATAGATGAGGAATACAGAAAGTGTCATATTCATTCACTAGGAGAAAAGCGCGTGCACACACACACACACACACACACACACACACACACACACACACACACACACACACACACACAAATCTTTGCTTATTGGAATCAAAACATAAAATGATGCACTCTGTTCCCGGTGGACTGCAGGGTATGAATCATCTCCTCCTGGTCAGTGAGATGTGTGGTTGACAAGCTGAATTCATACCACCAGACACTGAGGAGGTCTTTTGGCCTTCATGCTGTACTATGATATCAGTCAAAGAACTGGAAATATGTATAATTTAAGTTTGATTTATTTGCAATATTGAGCATCCACCCATTTATAGAATTATAAAATATGGATATTTCACAACACTGTTCCAGTTGCACATGTTGTGGGTGGAAGGAACAGACTACAGTTTATCAATATGAAGTGTTTTTTCATCTCCTGTCTCCCAACCAACTTGCTCATTTAAATGGTTCATATGTCAACAGTTAGCTGTGTCTTTGTGTGTCACCCATACAACATTTACAAAATCAATATGCTGTTTTTATTCTTCTAGATAAAGTACTGTGCAATTCCCAGAGGATGAGGAAGAGGACAAAAGAAAACAAAGCACTTATTTTCTGTATCAGACAGCACAGCAAACAAATCGGCTTTTAATGTCCAGTTCAATATTAAGTGGTAAAATACCACAATATGAAATAAATGAAATGTAGAGTAGTTCTTCTCTGTATCAGAAACTACATTTTTGTTGGTGGCTAAGGGAAGATTCACAGAAAGGCATGTCAGGCTTCAGCGTCACACAGACCTTGATGCTTTACTTTTTCTGTTGTTGATTTGCTGCTCTGATTGGGATCATTGTCCTGTTGCATGACATAATTTCAGCCAAGCTTTGGCTGTCAGACAGATGGCCTCACATTTGACTCTGGAATCCTTTGGTTTACAGAGGATTTTATGGTCGACTCATTGACTGTAAGGTGCCGAGGCCCCGTGGCTGCAAAACGAGCCTGAATAATCACCCCTCCACCCCAGACAGTTGGTGTTTATCCTGAAATACTGTGTTTGGCTTTTGCTAAATGTGGTACTGTGCATTATGGCCAAACATCTCCATTCTGGCCTCATCTGTATAAAGGAACTTACTCAGATGTAGCTTTGCAAATCATGACTGCGCTGCCGTCTTCTTTTTAGAGATCGAGGCTTTCTCCTGACCACCCGTCCAAACAAATCATATTTGTTTAGTCTTTTTCTAATGGTACTGTCGCGAACTTTAAAATGCTAAATGAGATCTATAGAATCTAAGATGTAGCTCTTGAATTTTGTGCAGTTTTCTGGTTAGTGCATGGTCTGACCTTACGGAGAATTTGCGAGGGTGAACCTCTGAATTCAGTATTGATTTTCCAAAAAGGTTTAACTAGTCTGGAGCTCTGGAAACATATATTAGATAACCTTTTAGTGTAATGATTCCCAGAAAACTGTTTGCATTTGCCAGTCATGTAATTTAGAAGTGAACTGAGGAGGAGCACGTCAGTCAGGGCCGACTGAATCTGAGAGCGCATGATGTTCGTTCACCTCTGGGCGTCAAGAGTGCTGCTTGTTCCACAGCAGGAAATCTCTTTACTGGCCTCAAAACATTCCTTGTCCCCCGCCTCCCCCTTTTACAAACTGTGTCTTATAATTTAACGTGAACTCTGTCCCGGGGCGCTGCTACATCAAACAGCCACGACTTTGTGCCATATGCGACACAGATTCCACGCAGACTTCACAGCAGGAGCTCTGTGGATGTGCTTTGCATGAGGCTCATTTCGTGTGGCAGTCTTTATTCCCCTCTCATAGAGACATGTTCCACTTAACTGTCTCCAGGCCCATTGAAGCAGCTCCCAATCCGCAGCCTACATTTATAAAGGGATTTTAAATGTTCATTAATTTGAACAATCAGTGTCACACTGGCTCCATTCTTTCAGATTCACAGAAATAAAACTGCTTTGACAGTTTGTGCTAATTTGCCAGGAAATATCCAGGCTACAGGAGCTCCGTGGAAAAATAACTCCATTGTGTTGTAGTTGTATGAGTCTGGCTCTAAAGCTTTAAAGTTGTTGTTTTTTTCTTTTCAAGAAGCTTTTATTTATTTGAGAAATTTAAAAAAACAGCAGTATCAAAGATTTCTTTGAGGAAAGGAAATCTAGTTTGACAGCAACATACTCGCATGTTTAATCCTGCATGATTAAATTGTGTTGGCAACTTTAAAATTGAATTAGACAGGTTGGAGAAATGAATATATTTTTGTTGTTGCTGCTCATGTTAATCCGTTAAGAAAAAAGTTGATACAGACTGACAGTGTACAGCTGCCTTTGCCCGGGGCTGTTTTCATGGTTTGGGTGATTCCCTTTAGTTCCAGTTAAGGTGAAAAGTTTGCAGAGCTATTTTGCACAATATAGTGTGTGAGTTTTTTTGAAAAAGGAAAAGACTCAAGGTATAGTAGTAAAATTTGTCCACATATCTTTGGGCAATTAGTGCAACTGGTGCAGTGGCAATGTGAAAACAGGAACGTTGTCATCCGTCTCTCATTGCAGGCCATGTGTTTTGTCTATATTATGATGGCCATGATTTAGCTTAACACTGCTTTCCATCATATGCTAAGGTTTCAATGTTTGTGTCTATTTGATGAGATGCTTGAAAACAGCAAATTGTTCGGGTTCTCACATTGTCTGTGTAGACAAAACACAGGTTTTATCTGCACACACACACAAAAAAAACCACAGGTAATCAAACTTTCTTTACCTTTAAGTCAGAAAAAAGGCCAAAAAAGGTAGTAAATCTGTGGTATTCTTATTTTTACATCAGAAAAATTCACTATTATGAATGGCAGGAACCAAATGTAAGACTCTCAAAACAGAAATTAATAAAGAAAAAAACTCAGCTTTATTCATGTGGCGTACAGAAGTCCATCAAAAATCGAATGGGAGAAATTAAACAGCAAAATTAAATAGTGTTTCTGAGCATTCAAGACACAACAAACAGAGAATAAAGAGAGACCCACGAAGGCAAAAGGCAGCGTGGACACACCTGAGTAACAAGACACAGCTGAACCAAATCTGAGACATGGGAAAGTAAATGCAAGGCACATGAGACAAAACACAACGATGTACAACAGGAAGTAACATAAAAGAGAAACCCATAACACAGAAATGAAGACTAGGCAAGAAGATACAAGCAACATTGAGGAAACTATAGCACAGATATATAAATATAACTCTAAATACAAGCTTTGACTCCATAAGTCAAAATTTCAGGTTATTTACTCAACATTTTTGAGTTAGGCATCTCAGAATTTCAACTTACTCACACAAACTTCTGGGAAAGTAACTTGAAATCTCAAGACAATAATCCTAAATTCTGATTCAGTGATGGAAAAGGAAAATGCACAAAAGTAGAAAGAATTAAAAACTAAGAGTTCCAAAGACTAAACACAGCATGATAATGAACCTGATACAAAATGCAAAGGCACTGAAAAACCCAGGAATATTAAAGAAAAACATCAACTAGAGACAAACTAAACAGAGGCAGAGGAAAACATAAACCTAATACCATTTGAGACTCATTACTGAAGTAATGAAAGCCTGGACTATAAACTGAAGACTCTAAACAACAAAACTCAAAGATAATAACCAAATAAATGGTGCTTTATAAACACAAAACTAAAAGCCCCCAAACACAGGACCAGGACACAAACAAAACATATAGGCACATTAGATCAATCTTTAAAGATCGCTGTGCATATATTTTATATATTCTTTACAATATTCTACTTTTTAATTCAAGAGAAAACCATACACGATTATTTAAATTATGAGAAACACCACAATTATTTTACAACAAATTTATTATAAATAGTTATTTATTAAGTTTATCTGTTTTCAGTTTCTGCTAACACTGTTTATGGTGGGAGCAAAACATTACAATTATTTCAGTTTAATGAAGTACAGTGACACCACACACTCTACAACCTCAATAATAAACACAATGTCAGAAGGAGAAGTGGTGCAGCGCATAACACAGGTTTTCCTTAACAAAAATAAAAGTAGTAAATATTATCAGGGAGTTATTTTATCAAATAATTCATTTATTAATTTAGGTACATTATGCATTCAGTCCATTTTTGTCTGCTTTCCTTGGTCTGGGTCTGAGCAGAGATCCCCAGACCTTCCTCTTCCCAGTCAGCTCCTCCAGTTCTTCTGGAGGAAACCCAAAAGAGGCACAAACTCTTTGCTCTGAGTGTATTCTAAAGTGTCCTTCCAGTTCCATGTCCTTACCAGATGACTGAACCATCTCAGCTCTTTTTATGCAGGAGCACCTCTACTCTGAGCTCCTGGACAAAGGAGCTCCTTACCCTCATCTTAAATGCTGGGTCCAGAAACCTTGCTCCCTGCAAACCCATACTTTATGATCAGGTGAGAGTTGAAAGCTGGGCATCTGCCCATGACCTTGGTTGGTTCCCAGCAGTTCAAAACTTTGTAAAGTAAGTAAAGTTTATTTAAAAATTACCTTTCAAAAACAGGGACATTAGGTTATTTTTATTCATCTTTAGGCATGAAAAGATGAATAAAAATACTTAAGAAAAAAATCCTGATTGAGGTTGTCATAATTCATGCATGACAGGGTTAAATAACAATAATTACAATGAAACACGTCATACGTCTATAGTAACATTAAACGACCAGTTGGTGTCAGGGTATGGAGTGATCCATCAGTGTCCAATGTAGTGGTTTATGTGCAAGTATACCATCAACACTGACACAAATACAAGAAAACAGCCTTTGAATAGCTGTCCACTGTAGTGACCACTATGCGTGAAAGGGTTAAAGGAGACAAGTGGAGCCAGTCAATGCCAGCAAAATGTGCTCACATTATAGCAAATGTACAAAGGGGAGGTAAAAATAAACTTAAAACTCAAGGACTTACATATGGACAAACTATAACCACAAGTGGGACTCAAATAGGTACACTAAAACTAAGAAGACCTGAGAAGATAAACATAAAAAAACCAACCAGGAACAACTGCTGAGAGAATATAAATCTCAAAATACCTCAAACACAAGAGTTCAAAATACAAAACTCAGGCACAAAACCCCCCAGGGTTCATGACAGATTTAGCATTGCCTGCATTAACTGCTAACCACTAAACAGCACCTGGGTTCTAGTGAGTGTTGAATATAAGGCTGGCTGGCCTGCAGAAATCAAGGATGTACTCATATTCCTGTGACTGTTCATTCAGTTCTCCTGCTGACCTCTGCCCTCACAAACTATCAGATCCACCAGAAGGCAACTTTGTACACGACCTAACAGATCCTTCACTTTTATCACGCTGAAGTCCTTCAACCCACTATCAATCTGTAAGACTGCTTCATGGAACTGGGCTGATAAAGAGACATTGTCATGTTCTGTTCTGTAATTTCATGAGAGATTACAGATTTCAAAGAAGCAATAGATGATATTTTCACTGTTTTATCTCCACGTTTTTTCTGGTGGAAAGCAAACCAACCATTTACAGTCAAATGACATATAATTTCCCTCCATATTTGTCTTAGTT
>VUQG01044989.1:64383-89517 GCA_015106755.1 Etia nguti | reverse complement strand
GAGCAGACGGCTGAGTTTATTAAACTCCACCGAGACAGCGGTGACGCAAATCTGAAGGCTAGACCGTCCAATTTCACAGCCGTTTACTTCCGGCCTACCCGACCTTCTGAGGACCCGGCCCACGTAGACCGCGAAGGCCGGGTCCTCAGGAGGATGCAGCCCATGGTTTTGGACACGGCAAATGAACACAGGAACACAGGACCTCTTTTAAAATAAAACAGGAAACATAATGAAATGTAGACATGACTACATGAACTTGACGACAAAAGACATGCAGAAATTAAACACATAAAGGACAAGGGAGACTTAACACAGGGATAGAAAAGACAAGGGGAATCGAATAAACAAATGAACTTAGATAACTTAATGAACTTAAACAAACCATGAACATCAAAATAAACTAAAACTCAAAACGCTGGGTCAAAAGACCCAGGATCGTGACAGAATCGATCGAATCGAATCGTGGATCGAATTGAATCGGGACTTTGTGAATCGGAATCAAATCGATTCTAGAAATCAGTGACGATACCCAGCCCCATTTACGTCTCAGGTCTGAAAAGCAAAGCCAGAGTAGAATTGTTTTAAATCTGCATTCTCTCTAATGGCCAGCAGGGATTGACTTGTAAATGATAGTCAGCACTATAGCAATAGAGGACAAGAGGATAAAGCCAAGTATGATTTAGGACAGGCTTACCTTACCATCTGCACTTTGCCCACCACACCTGACTTCAAAACAACAAGGCAGCAGCCATGTAAATGCACAGCTTGAGGCTTCATAATGGGACTTTTTTAAATGAATGGTTTTAATAATGTATAAACAGTATGGTTACAGTCTGGTGTAGCATCCAGGAATCAGTGAGGCTGAGTGTAGTTAGAAGTTTCCAGTAAGCTAGCTAGCTGGCATGTCCTGAGGTAATTCTCAAAAGCTAAAATTTCGGCACTGCTAAATATTTCTGGACCAGTGATGGTGAAGTTTGCCACTTCATACAAAGGTTAGACTAATATAAACAAAACAGCACAGGAAGCTTTAGACAGAGTCAAACAAATTAAAAAAGATTAATCAACAATCTTGAGAATGTGCAACAACACTGAGTATTCAAAGTTATCCAGGGCATGGGTTAGAATCAGGTCCAGGTAATGGCACCTCCATCTAAAATTCCAGTTTCCAGTGCTAAGCACTGTCATAGTTTGGAGATGAGGAACAGGTATACCAACCAGAGTCCTCCCTGGACTATGCCTACTTCTACAAAAGACCTCAGACTATTAAGTAGGAATTTGGTCCAAAATGTTTTTTGTAGCCGGCTGTGACCATGCAAATGTCCATCCCAACCTGACTCACTTTTCGAGTCAGCCTCAAGTGGCCATTAGAAGAATTGCCTGTTTTGGTGCTTCTGTGTTGGTTAGTTCTTCACTACCTGACGTTAGGGGTGGCTGTGATCACTGGAAGGTCAATGGATTGATTATCAACTCCTTCATGTGTTGAAGCATCCTTGGGCAAGATCCTGAACACTGAGTAGTTCCCTGTGTATCCATCAGAGTGTGAATATGTGTGCATGAATCTTATTTTAAAAAGTGCTTGGGTATAGATACAAGCACTGTTTGATTGGGTGTGATTGGGTGAATGGAACTTTTAGGAGAAAGTGCTCTGAAAGCTCAAACTGAGTAAAAAGGGGATATACGAGCAACATTACATTTAATGCATTGCCAGACTACACAACATTCTCCACAAGCAAAAGCAACAAATTCCCTTACTCCTTTGAAAGCTTAATCCTTTGAATCCTCCTTATGTGACTCCTTCTTTAGTTTTGTTCAAGTTGAGGTATTTTTAACAAGTTGTCTTAAAGTTTCTAATAAGAAAGTGTTACCACTTTAAGGAGCACCTCCACCCACAAGACATAAAACCTCCATCTGTTTCCACAGAGCAGTCCTTTCTGTCATCCTAATCTTGAGGCCATTTCAAACTCCAGCTACAGGAGGGTTGCAGCTGTGGATCATCCTTTTTTAATAAAGTAACAGCTTTAATCTTGTTACGGCATGATGTCAGGTGCTTTGGCTGCTGCTGATTTCACCCATAAGGCCTTGCTGCGTACATGCTGTGTCACTGTCACCACTCACAGTAATGTGACCCAGTTTCATGTTTCAGTGGCGACCAAAATGCTCCTCTGAGTAGAATGAAAGACGTCAGAGAGCGAGCAGCTCACTCTTCTTAACATGACTTATTGATTAAAGCAGGGATTAATTATTGATAGGCCTTAGGGACTTGATTAGTATCCATGGTTACTCAAACTGGGCGTGACTAACTCCAGTGTTTCATAACGTGGTTTCATGTGGAACCACGCACACTCAGACTTACAGAGCCATACATATGTATGTACAAATATAAATAAAAAACAATTTTTCACAATCATTTCAGAAATTATGAAAACTTTTTTTAAAATATAATTTTGCTATTCTTATGTTCATAACAGGGTTTTTGTTTTTTTTTAGAATATCCATTGTTAACTTTGTTTTCATTTCATAAATTTTCATGGCAGTGGCCTCATTAGAAAGACCTTCTTGGTTTGGACACGGACACAGCTGCTTCTATTTAGTTTGACAACGGTGCTCGTCACTAACCCATCTTAATTCAATTCAATTTCATTTATATAGCACGAAATCACAACAACAGTCATCTCAAGGTACTTTATATTGTAAAGACCATACAATAATATAGAGGAAACCCCAATAATCCAATAACCCCCTATGAGCAAGCACTTGGCGACAGTGGGGAGGAAAAACTCCCTTTTGAATCATGAGGTTTACAACATGAACTCCTACTTGTGTGTACTTTACTGAATTCCACAGCATAACTGTGGTCCACTGTTTTGTTTTGTTTATCCCCCTAATGCCTAGTGTATAATATTTGATATGTACAGTTTTTGAGACTTCTAAACCATCAGTGTGTCTTTTATTCCCCTTAGCCCATTTTCCATTAGTACCTACTTGGATTGACTGGTTTTCCATTACAATCCAGTACTACCTAACGTGCGTGGTTGTTGTCATAGCAATGCGTCTGAGCGTCCCACGACGTAATTAATATGCGACACAAACACTGCAAAAAAGGTGAACATCGAAGCAAGAACACGTGCTGTTTGATCTGTGACTCGGAGAACACGTGGTTTTTTGTAGCCATTTCCCTCATTGCCAAGTTTCAGAAATGGTGGTTTTAATTTTCATGAACGAGACGCTCTCATGACTCATCGAGTGAAGCTACTGACCAGCCAATCGGTGGCATGCAGTCTGACGACGTCACATTTTCATACCTGCTCGGATTGCTTGGAACCCCAGGCGAGCAGGTACTAAAAAAGTACCTGGTACCAGGTAATATGACCTAATGGAAAACTCTGAAAGCCGCGTCGAGTAGATCAGAGTCGATCCAAGTAGGTACTAATGGAAAAGGGGCTCTAGATAAACCAAAATAAATTGTATATTTCATTTTTAAGCAATAGATTACAATACAATTCTATAATAAATATAATACAATCAATACTAAAATATAATATATATAATATCTAATATAATTAATATTGAATTATTTTTATTTTATTTGCTAGAAGGTTAAATAAACAATCCATTTTTTAAAAAAATGAATTTTGTGGCAATTATTTCATGTTTCAGCTTTAAAGGGTTATTGGGCAGCACAACCTCCCAGAAAGAGAGTCACTGGTTTGAACCCACACTGGGGTCTTTCCCATAGAGTAGTGGTCAGTCCAGTGAGCACTGTCAAACAAATTCTTTTTATTCTGGCAAAGAGAAACTAGCAGCTGTTGTCAATCTTCATCAGCAATGAGAAGTTAATAGGTTTTTGTCTTGTCAAATGACACTGTAGAACAGGGGTAGCTGTTCAGCACCATTATTTAAAAAGTTTATGTTAACTTCTGATCACAATTAAATGATAGCATATTTGCATTAGCATTGGCATTTTACTTGCTACAGTTATTGACGGTTTAATTGTTTACTGAGAGTTGGCTCCATGGCAACAGACAGCCTGTAGTCACACTCCCTAACCACTCTCTCCAGCGCGCACGCGCCCAACCATCATATTCTTTTGTTTATAACATGATTTCATGAGCACTCTGGAGTTCCATACATATCAAAGCAGAAATCTGTTAACAGTAGACTGAGGTTTATTTGTGGAGAAAGACCAGTGACCACAGTATGTGTTTCTGTAAACAAAAGACAAGCAGCCTTCTTAAATATAGAACATTTTATTCCAATTTGAGAAAATTAAGTTGAAATTCTGAAGTAAAGGTTTTAATATCAACAGGACCTTTGCATTTAATAGTAACACTTTACATGCCCTCATCCAGTGACAATGAAAAGCTTCATTAAACTTTTTTTTTGCTGTTTATTTTTCATATTTCCCTTGTAAGAAAGAGTTCAAGTATAAAAATTCCCAACAGTGTAGAATTGCCCATCTGATGAATATGAAGCAAAAAAAGAGCACAGCTACTGAAACCTCGACAACAGCTATACATTCTAGTAGAGAAAAGCAGCTTTTTTTTGCTTGTTTTTACCAAAAAAAAGAGAAAAGAGAAAAAAAGATTAGTTTTTTTCTCTCATCTAAACACAGAAGAGGCAGAGTACTGTCTGCATGCAAGGAGGCCTGCATTTAAATAAAGTTCTTCCATACAAAAAGGCATGAAGCTAATATTTAATGTCATGTTCTGAAGAATCAAAAAAGATAAAAAATAGAAGTACAGTGCACATTTTTAAATAACTCCTACATCAACATTTTGGTTGATTATGTTATTAATAATAATAATAATGATGATGATAATAAAACTAATCAATAACTTATATATGCCTTGAGATGAATACATCATATTATTAATACAGTACTGCCACTAAGTCTCTACTCTCAGAGCGTCAACATAGTCAACCCTCAAAAATAAATATCTTAAATAGTAGATTTCTCTCTTTTTTTGAGTTTTTTTCTCTCTTAAATAGCAGTAAAAATGTAAGGCACATTTAAGGCACAGAGACCAACACAACGTCAAAGAGGAAACCCACATCCTCCCCACCCCACCTGGTGTTCTTGACAGACATGAGGCAGGCCAGTTGTCGGGGTGGCTTTGGTGAAAGTGTTTGTGAGTGCGTACCTGACTACAGCAGCACAGAGGTGGAAATGCTGACAGGGGCAGTGCTGAATGACCGGGTGGAGGACGAGTTGGGTGGGGTTGGGGGTGGGGGGTAAAGTTGGTTCCCAAAGGGCTCGGCCGGGGATTAAAATGTGACAGCTCAACAAACGAGCACAAGTGATGCGTTCTTTCCAGAGTGATCCGTCTGTGTGGCGCTGGAGCTGGCTCTGTCCAACCCCCACCACCAGCAGCTGCTGCTGCTCTCCCTCTTTCTGCTTCTCTCCAAAGCCGAGCCAGAGAGAAGCGCGACTGCGCTTGCCTTTGTCTTTGACTGCTATGTGTGCAACTCTGGATGTATGTGTCAGTTTACATGTGAGCGAAACGTGGAAAAGCAACAGATTTAGTGTTTCTCATTGTCCGAAGCCATTTTTCAGTCTCTCTCCTTTTGTCAGTGCCTTTGTTTTGTTTGCCAAGTCCCCCCTTTTTTTTCAGTCCAAGAGTCAAGTCAGAGTTGATGACATTTTCAGTTTCTTTTCTTTGTTTCTTTGTCTCGTGGTGATTTGTTTGTTTTGCATAGGTCAAGAAGTTGAGAGACACAGAGTTTAAAAAAAAAAAAAGGGACATTCAGCATCAGGAAGATAATAAGGTAGTTCTTCAAATGTTTGTGACACGGCGAGTCACACAAAATAATAGCTAACACAGTGGAAACAGTTCCATTTCCCTGATTATCAGAAAATATCAACTTCCAAAAAATGCACTTGAAAAGACAAAAAGAACAAGCAAAGCCCTCAGTGTTTAATAATAACAAATAATAAATATAAATGTTATGAGGGCATTAAATAACCGAACAAGAGGGAAAAAAAGGAGTATTTTCCTTAAAACTAACGTTAAAGACAGCAATAGGACCTATACCAACCACAGGGATTAGTTCCTGGATCTTTTTTACTCTAAAAATAAGTACTGTACTACAATGATAATAGTAATGATAATAATAATCATGGTAATAATAACAACAACAATAATAATAATAATAGAAAACCATTTTCATTATTTGTCCTGCGGCTTTTTTTCATTTTCTGTTTTTTCTCTTTTTTTTTTGGTTGAAGCACAGCAAGTTGAAAAGTTACTGTAAAAAGTTCCCACCTCACCATCATCATCACCACTACCATCATCACCATCATCATCATCATCATCATCACCTTTTTAAAGCAACTCTGCTTCTGAGCTGTTGACACGCCACACCCTTAAGGCCACGCCCTCTTTTCTTTTTTTTCTTTTTTTTTTTAACAGATCAGCTGTAGCTGGGGTGGGCCTCCTCCTTGCTCTGCATGTCCAGCGCTTGCAGGGCCTGCTATTGCATGCGGTCAGCTTGCAACTGTTGAGGCTGGTACTGGCCGAAGGCTGCGGCTGCAGCTGCGGCCGAGCCCGGGGCAGCGGTAGCTAAAGGTTGCTGAACCGCATAGCCATATCCGGCAGTGGCCACGTACCCTGTGGCTGCGGGGGAGGCGGTGTAAGGGTACTGCTCGTAAGCGGCGGCGGCAGCGGCGGCAGCGTTGGCTGCTGCAGCAGAATACTGTGCATAGGCGGCTCCGGTGTAGTCGATGTAGGGGGACGAGGCGGTGGGAGGCGCAGTAGCTGCAGGCTGCACATGAGGGATGACCACACTAGGCTGAACGAAGGCCTGAGGATACACATAGTGGGCCGGGATGCTGTGGGAGAAGCACACAGATGTGAGATGTGACAGTTGTTTGATTCAGTACAAACCATTAAAAAGACAGTAAGACACCCCCCCCCCGGAAAACCCAACTCCACCACACTGCGGCCAAGCGCCCTCCCACCACCCAGACCCAGTCCAGTTCACCAGTCAAGAACAGCGAGGAAATGCCTGCTAGTAGGGATTAGAACAATATAGGGTTGCCAAAATAGAAAAAGTCTGTGAAAAGAAGACTAGAAGGTGAGAAAAAACTTTCAACACCCAGACTTTTTTTTCTTTGTTTCCCCTGTGGGTTAAAAATAAAAAAGTCACATTTGTATGATTATATCTGGACGAAGTACTGACATCATCTTCTCTATGAGGCAGAGCATGAAGGGCATGTTTGAGTTTGCGTCGTGGAGACAAAAGAGGAAGAATCGGGTTGAGATTTGTAGCCTTGCAGCTCATCTGATGCTCAATTTGTACATTTAACTTTGGTGCTGTCCCCCGCCTGCTGGAGGGAGAGTAGGGGCAGCGGGGTTCTGGTGGCTTACAGTGGCAGGGGGTGGGGGTGTGTGTGTGAACAGAGTAGATGAGCCCAGGGAAGCTTTGTGAAAATGTCACTGCCACTTTGACAGCTGGACAGTTTTAAAAAGGGACGCTGCTGGCCATTTCCCCCTCTGTGTCGGGACAATGAGCCATGGAGGCAGTGGGGGGAGCTGGGACTAGGCTCTGTACTGAGAGGGATGTTTCGATTAAATAAACAATTCTGAACAATGAGGACATTCTGCCCTCCATGACATAGCCTTATCCCAGCCCCCAGTCTCTATAAGGTCTGGAAACTCAGCTGCACAGCAAGCAGGAAGGGAGCTTTTATAATCTACATGATTCTGAGCGAGAGAAGTGAAAAGTCAACTTTTTTAGTAAGAAGCAAAAATAAGAAATGTTGCCTTTTTGATATCCCCTCTCCTCGAAATTGAACTCAATCGAAGTGGGAAAACCGAATTCCAGCCACGCATCTGACTTTAAATAACGATTGCTGTTAAATCTGTTAAGGGAAAATCTGCACAATCAGTGAGTATCAGGTGGTCACTTTAGAGTCTGGATGGGGAGAAAAAACAATCAGAAAATGTGAAAAGTGGGATCTATCGTGGCAACCCTATTATGAGCACTCCATTATCCAAATCCAATCCACATCCCAACCGAAAACAGTGGACCAGGAAAAACAGGAGAAAACATAAAGAGCAAAGTGTCAGAGAGAGGAGGATATATGGGAAAAAAAACATTTCACAAAAGCAACAACCATGACGAGGGCACAGCACAATCACTCAACTGAAAAAAGACATGAAAAGGAAAGGTGTAAAGCAAAGGGGTGGAAATGTGGAGGGATGGTGTTGCTGTTGCTAAAGATGTCCACATAAGAAAATTTCTACCCTGAAAAGATTCTTTGTTTTTTTCAGAGTTAAACTAATTAGAAAACCTTCTGAAGCAGCATTTTCAGCATCATGTGATTCAAAAAACTCACTTTGAAACCGGCACTAAAGAAACTCAGTGGGCTCAGGAAGGCTTTAGATATTTTACTGGCCTAATAAATAAAAAAATAAATAGCAGTTCCCTTGCACTGGTGCAGAGAAATGTTTACAGGCTGTTATCGCATGTGAAATCACTGAATTATCAACAAACAGACAGGAAAGACGTCATATTGCAGGGGTGGAAGATTCGCCCACTGCTCGACTGCTCAATTGTGCAAGTATTTGCTTGTCTAACAAATCTAAAAAATTAACTAATTTAATTACGTGTAAGTTTTCCATTCAATTTTGTTACATGAGTATAATTAAGGGAATCTGGTTGAATGAAATTTACTTAATTGGCATTCATTCAGTTTATACCAAGCAAATTAAAAAGAAACCTCTTATATATTTCCTTTGCATTTTACTCAAAGTTATTACTTCATGTTTATTGAGGGTTATTTTATTTTTTTTGAGTGTACCGATCAACAAACACATTGTATCTCTGTTTGCCGGATTGATGCCGGGATGCCAGGATTTTAATTAATCAATTAAAAAGGCAGCAGCTGACCCACAGGTGCACTGTGTGAAAAGCAAAGCAAATAAGCCCCTAACAGGACTTCAGATCTCATGTTAGTGCTAGATCTATAATAATATAATTCGATAATCTAAGCACTATGCAAGCATAGATTGCTGTGCTCTGAGAATGCATTGTGCAAGACAGCAAATCTAATAATCTCATAATCTGATATTCGCATCTTTGCGCACACTTTCTAATATTTGTCTGACTCCTAGATCTTACTGCAGTTACATTGTATTAAATCTGTGTTACAAGATACTCGCGGTGCTGAGCTCTATAAGTTGGTATAGACTGAGTAACACACTCACAGACACACACACATAGCATAAGCAGTGTTTTGGGCCATAGGAAGCAGAGGTTTGCCTGACAGATCCCATGTAGCTCTCATTAAAACAAACAAATTAAAAAATGCTTTTCTCTGTGCAGATGGTCATAAAATAAGAGCATTTAAATTATCCCACTCTATTCCCAGTAAATGTAGCTGATTTGTTCAGGTATGCTGGTCTGACTATTCCTCTGGGTGTGTGTGTGTGTGTGTGTGTTTCTTTATTGGACGGTCCCGGTAGTCATTACAGTTCAAGGCTAAATAAAGGTTGTCTTCTAGCCTGCATGCTGTCTGCCGAGGGAGTCTGATGTGTGTGAGGCGGTTGTGTGGAGTTGTTCATTATCAAAGTGCGAGAGGTTGGCGTCATAAACATTTTCTAATTTAAAGAGTTGTTACAACCAAGCTGATTCTGATGCACTTAAGTATTTGGAACATAGTCATAATCCAAACACAGATGGCTACCTGGATAAAGTTACTCTGTGAAACCTTCACCAGTCACTCTCTGTGGACATATTAACAGCAACAGCAGCACAGAGACATTTTCTGAGCGTGCAGAAAAGAACTTTAATTTTTGAGCTGCTGGATGTAAAAGGACGTTCAGCTGTGATCATTTGTCTCTTAAAAAAATTGTGAAAATTCAAACTTCAGTGCTGAAGTGACTTCAAGGGACCATCAGTCTAAAGAGGTTCTTTGATTCATTTTAAAAGGAAGAGAGGACGCTTTTTGCCGTGTTCGTGATTTGCGAATTGTAACTTTCACTGGAGCTTTCATCCTAAGCCTCTCTCACTGTGAGTTTACTTATAACAAATTTATTCCCTGCTGTGGAGATCATGGCTGCAGTTACACACTAACATTTCTCTAAATCAGACTGAAGACTTTGGGTCAGCTGTTTACATGGAAAGTGATTTATTAAGGCCTGGTGTTTATATGGATATTGGAACTTAATCCGAACAGTGTGATGTACTCAAAGGTTATGAATGTAAATCTTCCTCAATGGCTGCCTTACATCTCTGGAGCTCCCTGAAGAAGATGGATATCTGTTGCATATAGTTACAGTTATCGTATTAAAAACAGAATCTCTGCAGAGTCCCTTGTGGATAGAGTAGAAGTGTACATCTCCACATATTTGTAGGGACAAGGACAGAAAGAACGCAAAGTGGGGCATGTGTAGGAAGAATGCAGCCAGAAAGTCATGAGGCTTAATTGTTTACTCGTTGCAGTTTTTCTTCTAATCTGTTTATGAGGTCTTCTGCTCTGCAGCAGGTTTCTTCCGCCCCTGAGCTCGCTTTGTGACGCTTGTATTCAATCCAGTTTTATTTATATAGTCACAACAAATCGCAACAACAGTGGTCTCCAGGGAGGCTCAAGGACAACCCTAGTGTGAATTAGGGAGGATTTACACTACCGTTATAAAACCCCACCCCCAAAATACTAGTAAAAATTTAAAAACCTAAAATGAATATCGAATTACGATACTCATTTGCAACGATATCAATACAAACTGTGGTGTCTTTAACTCCTCCGGCTGACACAGAACTAGCACCTCCTGTCACTAACAGCTGAAGTAGTTAACATTCATAACACTGAACAGCACTTTAAAGTTTTAAAGAGGTCACTGAATCTTCATTTTCAACAACACTTAAGTATTAAACAGTTATCATAAATATTAACCTGTCTGGCACAGGTTAACATTAGCCATTTAACTATTACCAATTACCCAATAGCTACACCTGTTATCATAAACGTAGGTGCTAGCAGTCTGTAGTTTGATAAAAGATTAATAATTACTGCAGGCTGAACGGGTCGCAGATGGAATACTGAACTGTGACCGAGTGGATTACGGAGACACGGAAAGCCGGGCGTGTTACTGGCTGCGCAGAGCAGTGGAAGAGTAGCTGAACTGAGCAAAGAGTCTAGAGTGTGGAGAACAAACCTGAGCAAAAAAAACCCAGACGGGCAGAGCTGAGGATGCAAAGAGCTGCAGACTGAGGCAGAGCAGAGTAAACGGTAATTAAGAGAAGCTTCTGGCTAAACTTAATCGTAAGCACTTATTTTGTTAAATCTAATATATGATTGGGAAAATTAATTAAAAATTAATACGTTTTTGACATATGACTTCTTTGCCATTACTTCTGCTGTTGCGGGATGTGGTCAAAATCTTCCCAAATTTGAAATTTTAATACCATGACAACCATAATTCACACAGATGCATTTCCTCAGTTGGGGGGATATCTTTGCTGGTGCGATCACCATAGCTATAATAGCTAACCATTACAAGGAAATCTGGCCGAGCATAAGTTAGCAATTAGCATTAGCCACAATAGCTGTTGGTTTCTTTGTATATATACACCAGGCTGATTTTTCACAGCAACTTCTTTTATGTAATACTGAACTGCACAGGCAACCAAGTTGCTCTCTCAGTTAACGCTTTGGTGGATCATTTTAATACAGCTGACCCCCGGTATTCGCTGGGGTTAAGGGCCACAACCAGCTGCAAATACCAGAAATACAGGAATACTTGAGACCCCTCTAAAAATGCTTATAACTGCCTATTTTAATAGTTCAAACACGATATATAGCTTAAACTATCATCCTAAAACACTTGAAGGTCTTGGAATATTTTGTAGCCGCGTCCGTGTCTGCCAATGCCATTTCCCCATGCAGAGAAACACACCTGTTTTTTTAATCATAAAAAATGTATTTAATCACGAAAATAAAATCAGTTACTTTGCACAGAAAACCCAGAAAAACTGCAAACAGGACGGGGTTGACTGTAAAGACGATTTGATTGGCTAACTCTTAACTTTCTCTTCACCATGTTCAAACTGAAGGTGAGGTGACAGGGTTGGAGCCTGACACATGTTCGTGAATCCTCCCCACCAGCCACTGTCCCCGGAGTGGGTCATGCTAAATTCCCACTTGGAATTTACCTCCCAACCTCAACGGGTATGTGAAAAAAAAGAAAAAAATACGACACTGTCGGCGGTTTATGCAAGCCTATCTGCTCACAGGACTATCAGAGGACAGCCATGAGCAACCTGAACCTGATCTGGATAAGAAAATAAATGGACGAACAGTTTATGAAGTTTTAACTTGACACACAACTGAAGTTTAAGTTGATTTTTGACACTTTTTGTATTTTTGTATGGCGCATTTACATCCTTTTTGGATTTTGAAAGCCACTGTGGGGAAAACACCATTTAATTAAAAACATTTTCTTCACTAAAATTGGGACTTAATTTCAGCTATTGTACATGGAAAAAGACTTCTGTCTGTAATTTGCTTTCATAGATTAACAGTGTGCTTACATTTGTTCATGTATGAATCATGTATGATGCATAACGCGTACAAATTCACATTAACCCTTTTTGCCTACTAGGAGGAACCCTTGAAGCTCTTTTTTGAGCTGAGTGGTTTCTGCCATATTTCAGGCCTGCTTATAGAACAAAGTGACTGGGTTTGCATCAGAAGTTCTCTGCCTTTACAGCTCATGATGGCTACCCTTGGAAAAACTCAGAACCTATTCTAATGGTTGTCAAACCACGTCTTTATTGAAATATACTGAGGTGCAAAAATCCGTCATTAAGGGTACAGAGAAGACGTCAAAAGTCGTCTTAACGGGGGTAAAGAGTTAAAGGCTATATGTTAGGCCGGCCCCTAACACACTCACATGACCCTGTTTAAATGGGCTCTTCCCTGCTCTTACATGACACACAGCGACAGCTCGTGCACCCTCACTGGACCCCCTAACACAGACACACACACAGCTCAGCTTCATGCGACTGCAGTGTCAGCATTCGGGGCTTTGTGTGGCACAATGGGTGCGCTTGTTTTCCTTAACACCACGAGCCCATGTGACGAAAGCTCGCTCTGAGAGAATAAGAGATAGAGAGAGAGACATCCAGACATTTGTTTGTGTCACAGTGGAGACTTTGGTGCTGACTGACTTGAGCTGGGTGCATGTGGATGTGTGGAGATGCACAGTGAGAACCCATAACCCCCGTATGTTCAGGTGAAATCAGACACATATAAGCTCACATATTAACTGGGAGGCTTTCGGTTCATTCATAAGACATTCGCGTCTCCCTATAGAGCGAAGATAAGGAGGCTGACAGACCACAAGAGGTCATTTCACAGTGAGTTGGTTTCTGCCCTGTTGTGTTAATGTAAGAAACAGCAGGAAGATGCACTGAGCACTCGCAAGCAGTGATAGGCTTTGTTATTGTGAGGGGAAAGTGTGGGGTGTGTGTGTGTGTGTGGGGGGGCAAGGGTGAAAGAAGCAAACTCCACACAGAAAAGTCAGCACTCACTCAAACAAGACAGCTAGAAGGAGGAGAAAGAAACATGTAACAGCACATCCTGTTAAACAAAACAGATCAACCACAAGCTAAAAGCAATGATAATAATAATAATTAAAAAATCTTCTCTTCTGCAAAGTAGACACGCTTCCACAAAAAGGAAAAAGAACACCCCACAAAAACAACAATCAGTCCAGCTTTTTGTTTTTCTTTTCTTTTACTTTTTTTTTATCACTAAAGTAAAGAAAGCACACGATTTAGCTAACAACACCACTTCATGACGGCACACAAAGCTAAGTTCTATTCAAATAAAATGAAAAAGAAGTCCAAACGAAACCCACGTACATGCATCTGTAATCACCATTTTGAGAGCTTGTTTGTGTGCGTTTGAGTCTACAGGTAATTCCTTTTCTCTGATCAGAACTATTCCACAAACCAGCACAGTTAGCTTAACCGAGAGCGAGCCTGTCGAACCAGAGAAAGATAGATAACATTGAGTGAGGCTGTAAAGTTTCCATCACTGTCCACTCAGCACACTCACACAAGAATGTATTCACACTCACACGTATTTCTGCAAACAGTCAAACTTAGGAAAAGCAGTTTTGACTGGAGGTTTTTTTGGTGGACAATTGGGGAAGAAAAGGTCTATTTATAGCTTAGAGTCCACCTCTGATGATCAGTCATCATTTATTCAAGGAGATTAAAGGGGATAAAATATAACAGATCAAACTGAGACAACTGAAGCATGTTTGCAAAATTGATCCAGTTCACATCATTAAAAAACATGTAGACTCATTAGTCCTTACCCATAAGGCCTTTGGATGAATGCTGGGTGAATCTGGGGAACACCAAAGGTAAAACCTGCAAGAGAAAATAACTTCAAATACAGACAAAAACTGACTTCTGGCAGCAACTTGAGATTATATTTAAGATTCAAACCCAGAGGTACAAACAAACATCCTACTGGCTGGTCTTACCTGGCTGCATCACCCGAGGCTTGGCACCCAGGTATGCCAGGTTGACGTTGGCCTTCCTGCCATCGATGATCGGGTTGGGGTCCTTGCAGGCCCGATCTGCGGCTGCACGGTCTGCCATCGTCACCTGAGAGGAGGATAAACGGAGAGCTGAAGGAGGTTTTTAACAGCAGTTGAGGGTTCAATAATGATTGGAGCTTGTAAGAAAGAGGGAAACCACATTTTGCACAGAAGTGTAAGTGTGTGTGTGTGTGTGTGTGTGTGCCCGCAGAGGCCTCCTTCTGTGTGTGCCTGTGTGGCCATCGTTGACAGTGGCAGGTATTTGGCAGCACACACACATTTATCACCCTCGTGTGGATGTGATGAAACTTATCAGCAGTGAATGGTAGCCAGGCTGACCACCACAACCAAACCAAAGCCCTCAGTTCTCCTTTTACAGCCCTTAATTCTAATCAGAGGGATTCATGTGAGCTTGGCCATAAGCATTATTTGGGAGACAATAAAATAAAGATAAATAATAAAAGAATATGATTTAGAAGGAACAGTAAAGAGAGGATCTAAGCAAACGTGAAGTTAAACGTTGATCCCAGCACACAAACGTAAGTATTTGATTAAATCAAGGGTAGATAAGAATAAATTAGGTTACTTAAATAAAGGCTCAGGCTTGGCTTCCATATTTCTCTGTTTGGAAAATTCTCTTACATGTATATGAAGGTCAGCTGAGTCAAACTATATGTATATGTATAAATAAAGAGTTTTATTATTGAATAACGGTGAGTGGTTGGTTGCTCGTCTCCGAAAAAAAAAAATATTAAACGCTTTGGTTCTCGGGTTTGATGACAAGTCTCAGCAAGACGGTGTAAACTACCCTAAGAGGAAGAAACTGTGACCGTTTCAAAAAACCTGCTCTGCAATATCAAGACATAATCGAGAGTTTTCTCTCAGCCCACCGCAGCTGCCACTATGCGAACAGCTCCTTAAAAAAATGCGTGTCAGGGCGCATACCAGCGCGCAACAAGTTGGTGGGTGCGAGATTGCAACAGAAGCCAGTGACAAATTTAAGCAGGAGCTGCTTATCAAAACATAAACAACCCGTGACCCACAGATATATCAATGCTAGTCACGGTGTTGTGCAAGACAGCAACAGCAGCGAGCCTTAACAGAAGAAACGTGGTGACACGAATTTCTGGAACGTGCGCAAATTGACGCGAAACTCCTGTGGAAAGCTGTGGTGTTACTAAGTGATACTTACAAATCCATAACCTCTAGACTTGCCGGTCTGCCTGTCGGTAATGACCACCGCTTCTTCAATCTCACCAAAAACTTCAAAATATTTCCTGAGACTGGAATCCGTGGTGTGGTAGGGAAGACCCCCAACAAAAATCTTCGTATAGGTCGTGTCCTTTTGCGTGGTGTGCATCGTTAGTGCAAAAAATACAATAAATAGAAACTATAAAAAATAATAGTAGTAGTGCAATGTCTCCTTATCGATAATACTTTGGATGACTAGAGAGATAGAAAGAGAGAGAAAGTGAGAGATCAGCTGGCTCTAAAGTTTTTCAGAGTAGAAAAGAAGACAAAAGAAGCCTGGAGGTAGATTTAACTTGCGACAGTAAGAGGGTAGAAATATGGAGCGGATTGTCCCAAAGATACCATCAGGTGTTTCCAGCTCTTCTTGGTAACTCTGCTGTCTAACTAAATAGGTTTGGGACCCATTCCTAAAAGCGTCGCCTCTAACTCCACCCAGTTTTTAGTTCCTCCCACCAGCGTGCACAAACAGCTGGGAAGTGCGGCTCAGTGTGAAATATTGGAGCTCCTTCACCACAAAGATCCGGGGCCGGAATCGCGTTTAATGAACCATCAGGACCCAACAAAACCCCGAATCTACTGATGATACGTTTGGCACAAAAAGGAGCTATGACTGAGGAACAGCTCAGGTGAAAAATAATGTGGATGTTGGGGGGGTTCACCCTCCACAGTGTTTCAGTTCTCAGTTGAACTAATGTCAGCTAATATATGATCTAAACTGATTAATTTAGTACTGATCACTCAGAAAAATCAAGTTATTTTAAGTACTTTGAACTCACAATGAAAAATAGCCCTAACTTTAAACTCAAGTAAACCGTACTCAGTTTCTACGGGCAATCCTTTAGTTTTGACAGTTTATTGCAAATAAAGTTTTAGATATTTTACATTTATAGAATAAACTTTGTTTATTTTTTTATTTATTTATTCACAAATAGAGTAGGGGAAAAAAGAGTTTAGACCTTTTATAAACAGCAGATCATCACCTTTGAAACTCCTCTGAGAAGATTCACAGTCCAGCTTGAATGGCTGGGACTACAGATGTAAATTAGTAGTTTGGTATTATCTGGCACTTGCATCTTATATTTTTGGTGTATTGTTGCTTAATGGCATGCCTGTCCCTGTTGAATAAATAAGTAAAGAAAGAAGTCATGCACAATACGTGAGGTGTATGTCTTTAGAGAGTCTTAATTGTGTTGTTTCTTGAGTGGAAAGGTCATTGGTCCAATGTAAAAAGTTTGAAACAGATGCAGCAGTGTCCGATGAGGACATACTGCTGCATCTCCGAATATCCTTCCGAACAGCCCAGAAGAGCTAATTCAACTCCAGTAATGTGAGAGTGAACTCTGCTGTTAATCATTCATGGTGCCTCACTTCTGTGAGCTGGCCTACATACGTACAACTATCCTACAGCGAGCGGACACATTTACAGTGGGAGCATTACTAAGTGCTGTTCATTCCTGTGTGGGGAGCCACTGACGACCAGTCTAAACTTTATGAAACACAGATCAGTAAAGATTACTAATCATGTTTTTATTCATCTCAAACCAATACTGTCTTCTTCCAGCTAAAAGAATAACAAGAGCCAGTGTTGCTGTCACCTCCACCTGCAGGACTTCACATCACAATGAAATGCAACCTGATAAAGCGCCTTTCTGCCGTGTCTCCGTTCACTTGCTGTTTTATTAATGCAGCCACACGCCCTTAAAAGTCAGAATAGAGGGGGATTGATATCAGGTTTCTCAAGCTCAACAATGGGGATCCAGTCAGGTTACATGCTCTTATTGTCTCTGCAGCATGCTGACTACTCTGAATCCTCTAAGAATATGCCCGCCCCCCAATGAAAGCTTCATTTATTCTTTATTACCAGGAAGCTTGAACCGCTGCAAACATAAGCCCACTTTGTAAATGCTGTTTCCATATTGGCTGTTTTTAGAGAAATTAAAACTTAAAACATTTTCCAAGCTGTAAGAGCTTGAGCTTTGTGCTTGTCAATCATTTGCCAGTCAGGCAAAGGAAAGTTGAAGGTCAAAGGTCAAGGAAACAGCTGAATGGCCACACTTAGGTCTCAGCTCTAACCTCTCATCTAAAAATATGTTTTGATGCTCTGGGGGGGTTTTGTGGTTAACCTCTAAAGCTTTTACATTTTATGGATTGTATTAAATGACTGATCACACACTTGTTTTCACAAACTCTCAGAACCGTAGAAAAGGAGAAAATGGGGATTTCTTGATAATGAGTTTGCCTTAAATGCATCTTTTTACACAAAGCCCTTCCTCGCATGTTGCCAAAAACACTCATGGCTTGTCTTATAGAAGAGGCGCTAACTCCAGAGAGCTGCAACACACATTTAACCCACTGAAACAGCGCCACCTTATGTCCAACAGAACAGCTGCAGAGTACACCCTTCACAGCAGCATGGGAGGACAACACAGTAATTTCTGTCAGTTACAGTAAAAAAAACCCAAACACCAAAAAACCAAAAGCACTCATAAAAATTGATTTGGTCTGTTGGTATGAAGTGCATCAATGAATCTTTATTAAAGTGTTCAGTGAGGTAAAATGGGCTGAATTTATTGGAAAACCCTCATGTTTCGATGTGCTTTCCTGTTCTTCTTCTGCAAACCTTCACAGCTTCACCATTAAGTTCAATCACAAATTAAATATACATTTTATACATTGCTGATACATTTATTTTACAAGTTTAAACAACTCTCAACTGTGCAAAATGAATGTATTTTTGGCTTCTTTCCTCTTCCCGTACTCCCTCGTTGTGCTGATTGATGGCTCATTTGTGGAATAGTTTAAAATACTTCTTCTTTGTCTGCATGTTGGAAGCTAGAATCGCACTCCAGCTCCCCTGAGGCTGTGAACTCTTGCACCTGGGTCATCTCTTCTACTTCTTCTTCCTTTTCACTACTCTCAACTTCCCTCTCTGCACCCTCCCCTCGTTGATCTCGTCCCTCCTCTCTCCTTTCTCTCTTCCCTGCCTTCTTCATCTCTTCCTCACACTCCCTGCCGTCACTTCTATCCTCTCTCACCCACTCTCCTCCCTCTGCAGCCTCACGCATCATCTGGCTGGGATGTGGTGCCGCTAGCATCTCCACAGGGGTGCTTTCTCTCTCAGTGCTGGAGATGGTGGCGGGGACACGGACACGTGCAGACTTGGTCCTTAAACGCATCTTGAGCTTATCTTCTTTTAACTGAAAGAGAGTGGAGAGTGCAAGAGAAATTTTTTTTTTTTTTAGAAAACTCTGGTAAAAAAAACAAACAAACCAAAAAACATGACAGAGCTGAGGTGTTGGGGAAAATGGTCACACAGACACGACACCTTGCGTCTCTCTTCAGCCAACCGGATCTTCTCTTCAAGCTCTTCTCTGGTATGTAGAGTCTGAGCTTTCTTCACCTTCAGAGACTCCAGTCTGGCAGGAGGCCTGCGCCGGGCACCTTCGCTGTCATCCAGCTGATGCACACAAACACAGAGAGTTGTTTAGACATAAAACCATTACTGCTACATCTCCAAGTATAACTTTATCCCTAACTTTAAAACAAGTCCTAAATTTTAAATTTAAAAACTTGTTTTCTTCACAGCAGCTCATTTTACAAACAAATATAAATTCTTCCATCAAACGCTAACAATTTATTTTAATTAGAAACCACCGATGTAACAGAAATAAAATAGGAATGACAGAAAACACCTCATGCATCTTTTTCTGTAGTTTCTCATACAGTAAACAGGCCATTCTGTCTGAAGGCTGCCTTTTTGCATCTCTTTCAAATCAAACCTGATACGGCATGTGTATCACATTTGATATATCAGTTTTTTGAGACCCCTGAATCATCTGTGTGATTATTTAACCCTATCCCTCATATATGTTTTGGGTTGTTTAAGATGAACAACCTGTGATCAATAAATCACAGAGAAATGTAGGATGTAGGAAAAAATTATATAAATTAAAACTCATAAATGCAAATTGATATTTCCTTTTTAGAAAAATTGCCATAAGGTTCAATAAACACTCTAGTTACATAAAGATTTTGGCAGTTATTTCATGATTCAGGCTTTGCAAGATGAAACCCTTTATAACCTTTATACAATAATTCATATTTTACTCTTCTCTATCAGCAATCGCTGGTAACTTAGTTTCATTTTATACAAGGTTTCTAAGTTGACGATGTTCATGATTAACTTTTTCAGTAAAAAAAAAGTTTTCAAACCCAAATAATTTCCATATCTATATAATACATTTTTTGTGTTTTTTGAAAGAGATAAAGGTGATGTTTTCAAATTATTTATGGTGCTGGCTTTGATTTCACCATCTGACCGGGGCGTTTCTGTGTAGAGTTTGGCTTCCTCCCACAGTCCAAAGGGGTGCAGTTAGTGGGGTTAGGTTAACTGGTGATTATAAATTGGCCATAGGTGTGAATGTGACTACGAATGGTTGTTCGTCTCTTTGTGTTAGCCCTGTTAGACGGGCAACCTGCCTGTACCCCGTCTCATGCCCTGTGGCAGATGGGATAAGCTCCAGCCCCCAACCCCCCACACTCGTGAACCTGAATTTAATATGTAGAAGAAAATGGATGGATGGATAGCTTAGCTTACGAGTATCAGTTTAGGGACAAAGATTGAATCAGGTAGCCCATTTTGTGCTTGGTTCATGGTGTTCTTCCTTATTTTCTTTTTCTTTATTAAAAGTTTGTTGGACTGCAGCATTGTTGTGGCACCTCATATATTCATATATGAGGTCCCACAGATTTAGGGACGATAGCAGTCATAAAAACTGTTGTTTTTATCTCCCTTTGTCAGATGTGTTGAGAAAAAAATTGATCTTTTAGACAATTTACCCTGTTTATATCACTGTGCTTTCTCTTTCTACCAAAAGTAAAGCTCCATCTGCAGTAAAGCTGTCAGATAACTGGCCTGTAAGGTCATACCATGCTGTGCACACCAGGTACTCACCATGATGCTGTAAGCTTCTCCAACCCTGCTGCTCTTTTCTCTGTGCTGTTCTTTTGGGATGATGCCCTGATTTAGCAGTTCCTCCAGGATCTTGTGGGACTTCTGGCGTTCAGTTATTTCATTATCCCGCAGAAGTATGTCTGGAAAAACAAACCAACAAAAAAACAACAAATAAACAAACACATAATATACACCAAAGGACATCTTACAAGCAAATAAATAACAAAATCACAGTATGGATAAAATAACAGTTGAAGACATCATAGAAATAAAAGTCAATACATCACAGAATTAAAATAAAACAGAATAGGCAAGCTTAAAAAAATGTGTTTTAAGACTGCTTATAAAGAGAGGGAGAGAATCAGTGTTCCAAATGTGATTTGGGAGAGAGTTCCAAAAATGAGGAGCCACGTGGCTGAAAGCTCTAAAGCCCATGGTCGTCAGGAGAGCAGATGGTATAATGAGAATAACAGGGGATGAGGATCTCAGAGTACAGGATGGAGTGGTGATGTGCAGAAGATCAGAGAGACATGGAGGTGAGAGATGGAGAGACTTAAAGGTAAGAAGCAGAATCTTAAAATAATGCAATTATGTCATTAGCAGAAGAGGTTCTGCTAATGACAAAGGCAGTTACATTTTGCACCATCTATGAAAAAGTTTGTGTGGTAGACCAGAGAGAATATAATTATAATAATGGGCATAGGTGGAAATATGCAGATGGAGTGATATTATGGATATGTGTTTCAAAATTTAGGGAGCTATCCAAAACAACACTTAACCTGGGAGGAAAGAGAGATTTGAGAATCGTCAATGCACAGAGAGAATTTTTCACATTTATCCAGAGCAGTTTTGGTTTCTACCAGAAGAATCTCTTGAACTAGGATTAGTGGACATTTGTGATTTTGACCAGGGCTGTCTGTACTGTGAAGGTGCTGAAAACCAGACTGAATTTGCTCAAATAGATGATTTTTAGTGAGGTGACAGTATATCTGAAGAGCAACAGTTCTTTCCAGAGTTTTTGAAGGAAAAGGTGGATTACCAGTTGGACAAAAATTATTTAGGTTGGATGGGTCTGCACCATATTTCTTAAGAGTTGGAATTATCACAGCTAAAGGTAAAGGAAAAAGGCAGAGATGAAAAATGAATAATGCCAGTTATTCAATGAGTGAGAGAGGATAAACAGGATTTAGCCGCCCAAGTGGAAAGTGAAGGTTTAGATTTATTAGCAAATCCAGATATTTTCTCAACAGTTGAGAGAGTGAAACTGGGAAAAAGGAAGGCAGAAAATACAGTGTGCAATATGTGGAATTATCTAGACCCAGCTGCTGATGACTATTACTGAGCTTAGTATTGAAAAAGCCATAAAAATATCCTAATATTCTATTCACCAGACTTGATTAGTGTTCCATATAAATAAAATATTTAGATTTAGATTTAGCTGTAGACATGGCACCCTTACAGTGGCCCATGTGTTCCTGATACATAGTTTTATGAACAAAAAGACCAGTCTTTGTATAAAAGCGTTCCAGACGACAACGTGTAGTTTTAAGCTTGTGCAACTCTGAGATGAACCAGGGAACAGAGTGGATATAGGAGAGAGTCTGAGTTTTCAAAGAAACAAAAATATCCAGAAGACTGTGGAATCCATTATTGTAGTAAGACACCAGTTCATCAGGAGTAGACAATTTCATGGGAGAAAGCAGTTATATCAATGTTCTTCATGATGTAAGATGGGGTAGAGTTTGAAAAAGTTTAACATAATATTATAATATTAAATTGACATCAAAAGATACCATCTTAGTCAGATATGGGAAGGTCAGATGCTATACAGTTCTGAGGAGTAACACCAGAACACTAGATAAGATCAAGAATATGGCCTGTGAGTTTGAAAAGTAATAAATAGCTGTTTCTCTACAGCCTGATGAGTCAGACTACACACTCGCTGTCCTGTGTAATTCTGTCCACTCACTTTCTCTGATGCTCTCTGATGTCAGAGGAGGGAGTGTTCGGGGCACTGCTCCAGGTATGTCGGCAGGTATTTCTCTGTTCTCCATCACCACCCCGCTGTCCGTTGTGCCCTTCGACACAGCCGAGTCTCCACGACTGCTGACTTTATTTCCTGTCTCATCCTGGCAGCATAGACAGAAAATTAATGCAGAAAGGGGACATAATTAAATCCTGACATCATTCCTGTGGTATCCCAGACATGATGTTATCATGGTAACATCTGTGTTAACATATAATCATTTTGTCATGTAGTAGGTTTACTTCACAATCTCAATCAGACAGCTAGATTTTACCAAAAAAAAGTTCACAGAAATACATATTCATCTTTTATTTTCTTGTAGTGTACACTGGTACTGATTAAACTAATCTGACAGCATAAAACACAACTACAGTTTACTGTGCAAGTTCACAAGTGCTTTGTGAAATAAACCTGCGTAAAAAGGTTTATTTCTTTGAGTCCCATATTGTATTTTTAAATAATGCTTTTCAGCTATAGTATAAACTATGAGGTTCATGTGAAATATAAATTAATTTATGAGATTAAGAAGGGAAACCACTTATATAAAATCTGTTGCAACTGACATGACCAAAAATGTGTCTTTTTCATTTGTCTTTTCTTTGTTTATTACAAACCCTTCTCTTTTTATAGAAGCATATTGTTGAATTTTAAGTGTTTTTTTTATTTTTATTTTACTCCTTTTATGCACATTTAAATCAAATACAAATTCTGCAATATGTAATCTGTAAAAGTCATTATCTATGCCCCATAATTCCCATTTTTGAAAACGACAACAACACCAAAATTTGTATTAGTAATTAGTTAATGGGAAACTGCAACGAGATGAAAATTGATTCTTCTTCAGCTTTTGAGAGCAAGCCTAAACTTTTAGTCTTTATAAAAAGTAAGATATATTAACACTGATATTACCAAGCAATTGTTTTACATTGACACATGTTATAAAGCTGATCTAACTTACCATCATTACTCAGGTTCGTACCACAGAAGAAGAAGCATTGTGAAGGCACCTGCCCTTGTTGCCTTAACTTTATAGTTTACATAAAAGAGTTGTGCTATACCAGTCTTTCAAAGCTTGTTTTTTTTTTTTTTCCAAAAAGGAACAAAATATTTTTTTCCTGCAAGCCAGAGGACTTCATAATAAAAATTCAGTATATCAATATTTAAAGAAAATTCATAGAAAGTTGTAAGGGAAGTGACATTTTCCTAAATGTCACTTCCCTTACAACTTTCTATGAATTTTCTTTACATAAAGTAGCATTAATATCCATGATGAGGTTGAATAAAGTAACAACTGTCAAAAACATGAGGAAACACCAGCTCCAGCGTCCTCTCCGCAGTTTTACTAGCTTACCTCGTCTGCATTCACCGTCAGCGTTTGGACCGCGGTGATCGTGGAGTTCATGCATCCCATTTTCACCTTAAAGCAACGATGTGAAGTCGATCCTTGAAATTCCGGATTTCTTGTTTTTGTCTATGTGTTATCGACTGTTGTAGTTTTACATTCCTTCACTTAGACACTGCAGTCTCCATGGGTCCCGTGCGTTGCTAGGGGCCGTTGCTACAATAAATCTGACCTGGTCAAGGAGGTAATACTGCAAAGTATACGTACAATGATCAAATTCGTTAATATTTTGGTCAAATTTGTGCTTGCTTCGTCCTTAAATGAACTCTTATGACAAATTCATTGACGGACTTGTGTTTGGGAGTAGACTACAAAAGTATAATAGTGCCAGAAATCACTAGAAGTGCATGCTCCCAGATTACCACAAACATAGGGGCTTGCTGAATAATTCAGCCAGGAGTTAGTGTGCCAAAAATATTTATATAAAACATGACACTGACACATGACACACAACACACTGTCCTGCTTACCATAAATTTTTTATTCAGATACCAAGTTACAGTGTGTGTGACCTTCGTTTCCTAAAAAAAAAACAACAACATGAAAATAAAATGAATATAAGACAAACGGACAGAGACAAATATCAAATATATCAGGACAAATAAGCAAGATTAAAATAACAGTTCTTCTTTCTTGGGGAGACGGTAACATGTAACTTTCTGTTCTTTCCAGTTCTGAACAAAAACCACAAAATAGATAAACACTGTTGCATCAGTATGGGCTTAATGAAGGTTATATAATATTGGACAGTTAATTTGATAGCCTCCTGAAAACTGAGGGGGAAAAAAGCATCTTTCAGTTTAACTATTTTGTCTGCTGATACAACAGATAGCCTTGGTCAATTGTGGTACAATAGCCACTTGTAGAAGAGGTAACATGCATGCAAATAATGTCACCATGAATCAAAGACATTTAAGAACATTTAAAATTATTATTGGATGTC
>VUQG01044989.1:44932-58400 GCA_015106755.1 Etia nguti | reverse complement strand
TGTGAATAAGGGCTTCTGCTTCTCTTGGCTGGCTGTGCTGTCTTACTGCTGAGTCCACAGACTGCCCTCCCCGTCTATGCAGTCTAATCCTTGACAGTACTGCAGCATTACAGTGCAGACTCCCACTGCTTACATTTCATTTGATTTCAGCCATGCCGTTGCATTAAAATCAGTGCGTGTGTGTTTGTTTTCATAGGTGATTTGTATGTTCAACAACTCAACACCGTAGATGGTTAGCTTTATAACTAATGATTATTTTGAATTGAATCATTAGTTAAACACCCATAACAGTTTTTTTCCCCGCTTCTGCTTTGTACCAGATACCGACCTGCATGCAGTGATAAAGAAAGGCACCCTACTGAAAGACATCCATAAACGTTATGTGATGTACCAGCTCCTCAAAGCTGCCAAATACCTGCATTCAGGAAATGTTATCCACAGGGACCAAAAGGTACAGCAGATGGAACAGATGTGAGAATGTGTGAAGCATGCTCTTATTTGGATTAGAAAAATCCCAAATTAATGCCTGTATCATGCACATACAGTGCACTTTTGCTCTTGTCACATGTTAATGATCTAATTATTTGTTCTTTGTGGCCTGTGCAAAACTGTGGCGTTTCCTTTTCCTACACAGGTTTGTGCAGTAAACTCTGCTGAGTTGACCTCACAAAATGGTCCTTGGCATCACAAAGTAGTTTTTCATCCCCCATCTTCTGCTCACTGAACATTCATATTCACATTTTTATCTCTTGGGCAAGCACTGGAAACCTAAGAAAATTCTCTTTGGTAAGAATGTTTTTTCTTGTCTCTTTCCCACAGCCGTCCAACGTGCTCTTGGACTCTGACTGTGTTGTCAAGCTGTGTGACTTCGGCTTGGCCAGATCGCTCAACCAGATCCAAGAGGACAGTGGGAATCCTGCACTGACGGAGTACGTGGCCACACGGTGGTATCGAGCTCCCGAGATCCTGCTGGGATCCACGAGGTACCCGACTGTGTTGAGCGTCTGCTGCTAACGCTTATTTTTCACTGAGAGAAATGAGTTTAAACTATAAAGATAGGCGGTGCTTCTGAATAATTGGCACGTATTTTCCAAAGGTACACTAAAGGCGTGGACATGTGGAGCCTCGGTTGTATCCTGGGAGAGATGCTGCTGGGAAAAGCCCTGTTCCCTGGGACATCCACCATCAACCAAATAGAGAAGATCATGAGTGCCATTCCACACCCGAGCCCAAAAGGTGGCTTAATAAGGTCTAGATTAAATGTATTTAAATGCTTGACATTTTACTTTTACTTTGGATTGATTAAATATGCCTTAATTTTCAGATATTCTCGCAATCAAGTCAGAATATGGATCCTCTGTCATACAAAGAATGTTACTAAAGTAAGACAATATTTTATATTTGCAATTTATGTTGGGAAAATCATAAAATTATTTGTCAAATGTCAATTTGAATCTGGTATTCTTAAATACTAACTATGCATTTTTTTTGCACTTTATTTTTATGTGAGTACACAGTGTGTACAGTTAATGCGTGGCCTTGGCTGACCTTGTCACTCCTAACACAGAGCTAGGTTAGGAAATTTCCTCCACTGCAGCAGAAAAACTAGAATTAGAGCTTACAAGTGGAAGCAAGGCTGATTAAATACTTAAGGAGCAGAAGCACTGATGCAGCAGAACAGTAAACTGAGCAACAGCAGGTGAAACAGGTCACAGAAACTGAAAGACAGATCACTATAATAAACCCTTGTTAATTATTCTTCTTGTTCTGTTCATCCTTCACCAGACCACAGGTGCCTTTGGAGGATCTTCTTCAGCCCTCTGTGCCTCCCGATGCTCTCGACCTGTTGAAGGGTTTCTTGGTTTTCAACCCAGACAAGCGGCTAACTGCAGAGCAAGCCCTCCAACATCCATACTTAGCCAGGTATTAAGGATCAGACTGGCTCCTGGATTAGGCGCTGTGGTCAAATTTTATTCTTTTTTCTCGTTGCTCAGTTGGTCAGATCGAATAGATGTGTGTGTTATTCCCCTTGTGGTAAATCTGTAATCTGTAAATGTTTTTATGATTTTACTGTCATTTTATGTTCATGTGTGCTATCATATGTTTATAAGTGTGTTATCCATTTCTGAAGATTTCACAATCCAGCCAAAGAGCCAACTCTGAACTACGACGTAGTGCTGCCAGTGGATGATGACATCCAGCTATCTGTGGTTCAATACCGCAATAAACTATATGAGGTACAGTATGACTTATAACTGAGTTTGAGTACTGAGTACATCACATTACTTTGAGGTATACTACAAAAAACTACTGAAAAAGCGCTGTAGGCTGTAGAACCCTTCACACAAACATGCAACTCTGAGTGCTTCACATAGCAAGACCAAAAGAAGACCCCAAAGCAAATGTAAGAAAACAATACAGTTTAAAAATTTACAAATACATTTAAAAAAATGAGTCAAGAACAAATGAAATCACTCACAGCATAAGAATGTGCTGTAACGTTGTTCCAAATTAAAAAATGTAGGGCTTTCAGCTTGCTTTAAAAAATATTAAGGCATAGGCTGTATATAAAAGATGGACATGGTCACTGTGCCATCACACAATTAGTGAATGATGTCCCAAGCAAAATCCTCAAGCTGAGCATTTTCAGTGTGGCCATCTTGATGTTTTGAAGCCAGACAGGGAGGGACGTATCATGTGTTGTATTGTATTTATTTATAAAGCAGGCATGATACATATTAACATTGCTCCATTTAAACAAATGCAGCTGATGAAATGTACAAAGGACTTTGTGGCACAGTGAATTTGCAGACCTTATTCCTGGTTAGGCTTTAAGCCACAACTATGGAATTATATTTATGTCAAAAGCTGCACGCAGTAAAAAAATGTAAACAGCAGCAAATAATTTAATTTCGCGAGCGCAGATGTTCATTGCCACTTGCAAAATGAATGTACTCACATGTAAGTTCAACAACCTGTGCGCACAGATCTCAACAGCTATGTACACAAAGAAGCCTTCACACACAGGAGAGTTTCTGGTGTGTGAGCGATGCAGCAGATTCACGCTTTCAGGGGTAACTCTGGTCTCAAAGCTCAAATCTGCTCACTTTAGTAAACTGACTTTTGACAGTTTGGAGGCCATAACAGAAAAACACTTTCAAAGGAGTGACGCCACAGCCTGTGTGATGGACAGGTTCAGGTTACTGCGTTAACCTGAGTTACACTGTGGCAGCAACACAAGAGCTGTTTACAGTTTGGAAAAGGAATTAACTCAACAGTTATTGTTTGCTGTGTAGCAGTGCAAGTACTGACAGCTGTCACTAAATTACTTTAATGCTGAAGAATTTTTGAAAACCGGAGGATTCTAAGGCAACTTCTGAAACCTCTGGCCTTACTTCAGTATCAGTATAATTCCATACGTCTACTGCGATTATACAATTATTCCAATGTTCTGTCCTCTGCTGGTCATTATAAAGAATGCGTTGACTTGGCTTCACTGTGCTTATCTGTTTCAAGAAGTCGTCATTTAATAACAAAAGGCAGACTGTTCCACAGTTTAAAAACAAAAAGTGGGCTCTTCAGTGCTTTCATGGGACACATAAGGTAGCTTTAAAACAAGACCTGAGTGATCATGCTTGAACATAAAGTGAAAGAAAGTCTCTGAATTTTATATACAAATGAAACAACTGGGAAGTTAATCAAACTAGTTAAAACTGCTAGATTCTCTCTCTTTTTTTAACCTGCAGATGATACTTGAGAGGAGAACTAACCAAGGGATGTTGAGGTTGATCCAGCCAAAGGAAGGAAGCTGTGTCAGCAGCAGAGAGAAGCCCAGCGTGAAGTGTGATAAAGGAGAGAAGAGCCAAGTGGCTGCAAACAGCATCAGAGATGGTGATGATGAAAGAAAACCAAAACATGAAAAAACTAATGAGATGAGCCACACGCCTCCATGTACAGGAGTCGGCAAAACCGAGGCTGTGAATGCATCCAGCCCACCTGCAGCAGAGAAGACAAGCCCTCTAGCTGGCCCTGCCACAGGAAAACTTACATATAACCCCATCACACATGCCCCAAGTATGAGAGTTTATTTTTTTTGGTGTAAAATATGAAACCTGTCTTTTTGTTAAGTTCAAAAAATGGTGTGGTTTGAAAATTCCTGAAAATTATAATTATTAAGCCATCAGAAAGTCAGGTATTTAATGAGGACAATACAATAGCTGTGTTTATACTGCCTCAAACTCTTCTTTTCTTCATTCAGATGTCTTTGTTCGGGGTCCAGGTGGTCCTCCTCATTCCTACCAATCCACTGCAGCCAGCAGGAAACCAGTGGGACAGAACAGCTACAGTAATGCAGCTGCATCACCAACAGAGGACACCAGCGCTGATGTAGTAAGCATCAGGCCTCAGTCCACTTTCGCTTTGTTTTCCTTTAGTGATGTAAACCTTGTTTCTTTTTGCACTTCTTCCCATGTGTACTTTTCTCTGTCTCCTCACCCTCCTTCTGCTAGTCGATGGACCAGATTCTCCAGCGTGGTCGCTCAGCCCCCGTGGCCCGTAACCATTCCTTCTCCTCATCCCTAAACCACACGCAGAATAACCCATTAGTACGCAAAGATGAGGCGTCCTTGTCTTCTGGGCTTTACATCACATCAGCACGTCTGGTCAGTCCACTACATCCATGTAAAATATTATATGAAAGAACAGATGCAATTTTTAAAAAAAATTTAAGTGACTTTTAAAACATTTTTGAGGATTTAATAGATGGAGATTATTTTGAAACTTGGTGGCTTCAGGGGAAAGAAAAGAAACTTGGTGACTGTCATGCGTGTCTGACCGGGTTTAATTTTTTTTCTTCTCATGCAGAACCAGCGCTCCACCACTCAGGTGCACGAGGCTCGGCCACCGCCACGGTTCAGCAAGAAAGTGTTTCAGACTAACTGTAACGTGGCAGCAGCTGGTGACCCACGAGCCAAACTAGGCAGCTATTCGCAGGCCTATGGCACCATCAACAAGACTGGACTGGACAGTCTTCTTCGGGGCCGCCCTTGCAACCAGTGACTGCCACCTGCAGTTACATAGGGGTCAGGTGGCACATGTGTTTAAACACGAAACAGAGTTTGCTTTGATCGCCTTCAGACAATGATTTAGTAACTAGAAACGATTCTGACTGGCAGATCAAACACCTCTTGTGTCACGTTTAGATTTTATCCATGGAGACATGGATTTATTCACTGTCTGTGACAATGGATATATATTTATATAAAATCAAGTCTAGGCGTTAATATTTCATTTATAGAACTGTACAACTAATGTATGAATATATGTAAATGTATTTTTTTTTTAAACTTGAAAACCTTTTCTTAGAAGGCTGGATTAGCCTGTCTGTCTGTAGAGAGGTTCTGTATTAAAATGCACATGCTAAATAATAAATTTGAGCATTTGTCTCAGGAGCGTCTGTCAGTTTAAAATAAGCCCTGGTTTCTCATACTGACTCTGATGTAGACAGTGATTTACAGGCTTAATGTTTTAATACTACATTAGGAACATTGAACCAGTGGTTTGGGTGCAGAATACCTGCAGATACATGTAAAATATGCAAATAGATGGTTTGGTGAATTCATTATATCCAATAAGTGATTATTTTTCATGTAAACATGCCAGCAAGAATTCTACTTGTTATTCTGATGTGTACAGAATTTTATAATGTTTAACACTGAATCACCTAAATGCCTAATAACAAATTCAGGTGGAAGGACTCAGACTCTGTGTCTCTGTAAAAGAACAGCCAGTAAAGAAAAAAACAAAGTAAACATTGTTCTTTACACATTTATTCTCCTCCAACAATTTTGTTGCTAAAACTGAACGTAAAATGTCTTCTTTCCAAGGTCCTTAGAAACTGAAGCTACAGTTCACACAGGCTCACCAACATTGGACAACAGAAGAGTGGAAAAATGTTGCCTGGTCTGATGAGTCTCAATTTCTGCCCCAACATTCAGACTGTAGGATCAGAATTTGCCATAAATATGACAGCATGGACTCATCCTGCTGTATGTCAAGGGTTCAGACTACATCACATACTGAAATTAATGAAAAAATGAAACTTAATGTAGTTAATGTAGTTGCCCTTTTCGCTTAATTAAAAAGCCCAAAGGGAGCACAAGCCAAACTTAGAAACCAGTTAATCTTGAAACTGTGTTTGTTTTTATACATTTCTATCTGAAAATGTACAAATGCAGCAAATTAACCAAAAGTACAAAGTAAAAGCAGGTTAATATATTCAGTTAAAGAGAAAAACCCGTAAACGCGACTGATAATAAACCACGTGACTTAAGACCAGCATGTGTCCTGCAGTAATTTAATCTGGATCTTTCAGCAGAAGCATTTTGTTTGCATATTTAATTAAGCGGCTCTGTCTTGTCTTTATCCCGATTACGTTATGGGGGAAAAAAGGAAAACGCATGTCATGTGGCAGCTTGTGAAGTCATTTGTGTCGTTTTTCTCTTATGACTGGTGATTCCCAAAAAACACGTGACCACGCTGTGTCGAAAACGTCAGGCGCAGTTGTCCAGAGCCCAGCGCGAGCACAGAGTGGGAGGAGGAGACGGCGAGCGTACGTTTCGGCAGTTACTCCGGTGTAAACTTACTTCAGGTAAAAAACTGTAATGTCTTTTCATGAGTATTTTGAATGTTTTATTAGTATTTTTCCCCTTTATTAAACACGTATGGATGATGAGCGCCTTTTTCTTTTTTGTTAGCAACCGTCAGCATCTTGCTTATCGCCAACTGTCAGAGGGATGTAGGGGATTAAATTCCAAAAACACAGGCTGTTATTAGCAGTTATTTAGGGTTATTAGTTGGTCAGTTTGTAACCAGATACAAAAAAGGTCTGTGTAGCTGCAGTTTGGCTTTAAAAGGAGCTCTCGGTGTCCTCAGCTTGGGGGCGAGGCGTGTGGTCAGCGTCCGAAAAACGTAGCTAACCCAGATTGGATTCATCATGGCGAGGCTAGCTCGGTGTTGTCGGGTGTCTGTGGCCCACACGCTCGCAGTTTATCCACAATCCGACATTAATGGTGGTCTCGGCAGCCTGGGCGTAACATTCGTGAATACCGTGTAGTAGATGGTAGCAGTGTCGCATTTATCAGCGCTGGTGAGGCCTGCAGGGGATGCGCCTAAATACAGGTGCAGCATTAAAAAAAGAGAGAGACCGCTCGGTGCATGTTTTTGTTTTTGGTTTCGAGCCGCTCACCTCCTCTAAACATGTAGCGTTGCTCCCCTTTTAGTCCGGATTTCTGTTTGAGTTTAGTCTTTCTGACATTTCGGTGTGTTATCGGTGAGTTTGCGTTGCATTTGTCAGTATTTGTGGTGTTTCTCAGTGTGTGACTGAGCAGATATCGCAGTATTCATAGCAATGACTTTATTATTTAATCTCGAGGATACAGACGGTAGAATCAGGGCTGAGTCACATGACATCGCTATCTTTCTGTGTCATCATAGTTATGTATTGGCGCCGAAATTATACTTTTAGTATTTACAGGTTGTGCAAACCTTGACAAATATTAAAGTGTTTTTTTGTTTTGTTTTTTAAGAAAGAAACTCTGACTTCTGGCTCCCTCCAGCTCAAACTGTGGGGATATACTGCTGTTCTGTGGTTCCAGTTGTATGTCCTTTAGATTTGGGGTGTCAGTTGATCTCTTAGAAATCATTTTCTTACTCTTTATAGTCTAGCTCATTTATTGCTAATGTTTTAATGCATAAAATATCTATTTATCCAGAGACATTGAAGGAATAGACAACAATCTATAAAGATCTAGGCTTTCCCTGAGAGAGGAGATATTCTCATTGACTTAGCCCAGATCAGAAAGTTGCCATCTAATAGTTACAGAGCCTCTAAAGCAGGGAGTCCGATTCAGTTTCACTTTTAAATGGATGTTTTCCATAGTTTATTCATGTACAGTTTGCTACACATGAAGCCCTAAAATTTATTAGCCTTTTCTAAACATTTAGTTGAGCAAAGTAATGCATTTTGATTACAGTTTTATAAGAGGGGTATAGATGACAACCTTTTCCACCAGCTTGAGCATGACTCCTCTGTAGACATGTAGCAAACTGTATTAAAAAAAGAAAAGTAAAAGATCCGTACACATGTAGTTTACTTCTACCATACAGCTGCAACTCTAAATTTGGTTGCCCTTTAAAAATGAAACTTGCTTTTACAGCTCTGTCACTTAGATATCGGGCTCCAAGGACCGTGACCTATTGTAGCCTTGTCAAACTTAATTTTACTAGAAGCCACACAGGAAAATGAAAACCATAAGAAGGCAGTTTATTGAGTTGCTTTAATTTAGTGTAAAATATGTCCCATCGTACAATTTTTGTCCACGTAAAACTCTCAACCATTAAAAAGAAAAAGATTGGCTAACTCAAAACAGATGGAAATGAAGCAGTTCATGAATAATAAATAATGAATATTTTATTGGATAATTAATGAGGAAACTCATTTACAAATACAATTTTAATATCTTCTAAGTATTTAGGCATTAATAAAGTAATTTTTCATTTGATAATTTAATAGACAAAACCCACCTTCAGCCACTTCCTTTTCCAACACAGGAGGTAGCTCTGCCTGTTTGATTTGGCAGTTTTTACGCCGGATGCCCTTCGAGACACAATCCTAGAGTCGCCTTGCAGGAACCAAGGCTCTTTCGCTAGTTAGGTGAATGTGTAAACCACTGTTCTTGCACATATATGTAACAGGTGTTGAATAAAATTTTTTAGAGGACTGAACATGAAAAATACAATTTGAAAAAAGGAGAGGCTACAGTAAAAACTAGGTTATCCTGATATGGGGTGCTAGGTTTGGCCTAGAGTTTGACATATGTGCTCTAAAACCTTAAAAGAAACTATGACCGTGTTATATTACTCATGTCGTGTTTCTGTGTAGATGTTACTATTTTACCACAAGTCCTCCTCCATGAATAATCCACACACCTTTAAAATATACCCAGTCTGGGTAAAGAAGCTACATCTTCGGTTGTTTTTGTCCCTACAAACCTCTCAATAAATTATTGACAGTTTTAGCTCTCAATTCTTCATTTAACGGGAGTAATGCTAAAATACAGAGAAAGACAAAACCATGATCCTGTGATATGTGGAGAAAAATAGTGTACAGTTGTAGGTTAACTTGCTTAAAGCTTGATTACTGAATTCTATATGCCTGTAGTGTTTTGCTGCTGATGAAATATTGTAGAGGAGTCGCATTAAACATTTGAAGATCCATAAGATTTGGACACACAACCAACAGTTCATCTCTCTTGCCAGCACCACCTCCTGAAACTGGCAACCCCGCAGAGAGTGAATATTTGATTTTTAACTCTGAGCTAGTAATAAATAGCTTTCTTGTAGTTGCAGTTTTGCTACAGCAGTCTGTTGTCTAAGTTACATTAATTTTGTGAACTTACAAGCTCAGTATCTCATTATTATGTTGTTACAATATTAACTTTCACGTAGCAATGAGAGAATATCCGTCAAATGAGAAAAACGGCTGAAATATGTAACCCTTAATATAGAACTATGAGAGCAAAATAAATATCATTATAATGACATAATTTTTCTACTTTCAGAAGAAACTGAGTAGATTTTTTATGTCACAGTGGCAGCAGTCTGTTGCTATTCTGTGCTAACCTACCTAAAGTGTATCCATCTGCCACAAGGCAAGGTGTCTGCAGGCTTGACAAAGCCAAAGCTGCTGCTGACACGGCATGTCACGATGACAGTATCATACTGCTGCCCTGACTGGCTGGCAGGAAGCAACTCAGTGTAGGCTTTTCTCAGCCAAGTGGTCCAGTTAACTGTTCGTTAAAAGGACATGAACAGTGTCAGCTGAGGGGTTTGGTTTAAAACACAGCTGTCTCTGTGGCAGTTTTAAAGCATGTGGGGTATTTTTATGTTGTAAAACAGGCTTGCAGCAGAGTTACATGCACACCATGTGACTGTGAAACAGCTTTTTTTGATGATATCACTTAGTCATGCTACAGCAACTAAAAGAAAACCAAAGGGTTCCAGCTCAGACAGTTACTTCTTTGAGTTGAAAACCAACCCAAACTATAACTGAAAAGCTTTGGTTTTCAGATTTTAGGAAGTGTTGGACAGCTTTATTGTAGTGTTGTATGCTTTCTTTTTTAAATATGTTGGACTTGAAAGTTCAGCGCTTCTCATTTGAAGTTGTTGCAGTGCCACATATTTCACCTCCATACTGGCCCCACTGCTTTGTGCAGCTGTTCCTATTTTGTCACTTTGTCTTCTTGTGTGGCTCAGGCATGCACGTAGCATTTTGAATGTGGGTTTTTCGATGTATTGTGGTAGCCTAATTGTGTTAACTTGGCTCTCTGTCTAGCCCACTGAGTTCCTCCGTTCAACCTAATTCCACTAGCGATAGCTATCAGCAGAAGCCAGGGATAGCGGCACTGTCTTTATCCACAGCGATGGAGCGTCTGTCCTAAGAGGATTTGAAATCTCTCGCGTAATGCTTGTAAAGCTGTACAAACCATGCCTCAAACTCACTCTAAAAACAAAAACTGTGACCGTACCGACCTCTTTCCCAGACGGTGAAGTGAAACTGTTGTGGTTGCTGAATTGAACTTTTGAACTTGAGTGATAAAAGAGGACACTTTAAGGAAAGGTCTTTAGTATTTTCTTTGTAAATGGTTAATTTGCTTTTTAAAGCTTTCAAATTTAGGTAATCGGGGAGCTTTAATAAAGCACATTTATTTATCAAGACAGACGAAAGGTTATTCTGCTAAACTGTCAGAGGAGGAGCCGTCTGTTTGTCTGCTGATGGAGCTGTAGTTAATGTGTATTTCTGGCATTATTGTCCTGTTCTTTGAACTCTGTGTTGTTACTTTGGCTTTTAGGAGGTAATCCATTCTACATAGCCACAAACATAGCAGTGCAGATAAATTCAGCACCAAAAACACAGTGTGATGTCACTGCTGTTAAATGTAACATGAATATTAAAAACAGCTGATGTTTTTTGAACTTATGCAACTGGGACATATACGTTTTACCAAAGTTTTATATAGGTAATGATTTACATCAAACTGTTAAAAATTAATGGAAAGAGATTCTGAAGTTAGCTTTAGCTTTAGCTGTGTTTAGCTTTGCAGGGTGTACATAATTTCAGCCTCGTGGCCCGCCTCTGTGAGTTGCACACTCACACTTTTTGTAAACATTAGACAGGGTGGATATCACATGCTTTGGGTGTCTCACATAATTAGTTAAGGCCTCTTTGGTTATATATTTTCACCAGGGCTACTTTAGTTGACAAATATTTCTGTCTATACAAGGGGAGGGTAATCTTTTTATGTAAGCTAACATTGAACACATATTGGATTCTTCAAGAAATCCAACAAAAATATCCTACTGGGTGTATTCTGTATCCCTCTTATGCAACCATTGTTGTTCAGGGAGGGATTTGGCTCCTCAGATAATGATTGTAATCTGTTATGATCTTAATGCAGACTGTCACTGTGAAGCAGTGCCAGCTTGCTTGTCTGCAGTGTCTCACTGCACTGTCCTACTGATGGACAGATAGGGATCATGAGGATGCACACTGGAGTCCGGATGCATTTGCCAGAGTGAAATGGAGCAGTGTTGCATAACACTCACCGTTAATTCGGTGTGCCCTGAAGAGAGAGGAAGGGGAAAGAGTAAACAATTTTTAGTAGACTGATCTGGAAATGAATGGATACTTCCATCCATCTCTGTATTTTTTTTTCAGTACTCAGTGTATTTGTACTGTTTACAGTTTTGTACATATAGTAGGTGTAGTCTAAACACCACAGGCTTCTCTATTATTGTAAAGGTAACCTGCAGCCTGCTCCACAAGTGCTTCTCGTCGTGCACTTTTCTATGCATATATATTTGGCTGTAAACAGTGAAGAATTGCAGATATGAAACCTACGCAGAAGTGCCTGTGTGCAGTTCTTCAATAAACCAACAGCACATAGCCCGACCTACTACGTGCCAGTAGTATGCTGACTGAAAAGTGAAACTAAAAGTTAAAAAGTGGGCCTGAACAGCCATCATTTAACAACTAAAACTGTACATGTTATCTATTTTCAGTTCAGAATGAATGTATGCACTCGTAATTAAAACAAAGGAACTTAAATCAATATTTTCATCTGTAATCTTCTTTGTGGGAGAGGGCAATAATACAAAGAGTGACTGGACTGACTTATATCATTATTTCAATTCTTTTAACTCTTAAGTGTCAGAAAGTAGTGTAAAACATCCTAACTGATGAGTGTTTAGAGACAGCATTTTATTCATTTTTAAGGCTGTAGGGTTCAGTCATTGCTGTAATTCTGTGTAGAATTGTAACAGGGCTCCTTCCTGGTTCTAACAGTTTAAGCTGCTTTAAGCTTCTTGTGACGAGCACATTAGTTTATTAAAAAATGGCAGCTAGCTACTACTTCTGGGATGTAATATTTTCACACTCTAACACGAGCCTGAGCGTGCACAAACACTTCTAAAAAAAATGCCTTAGCCGTGCAAAGCTATCAGAGTAAAATTCATCGATTTAAACATCCAGGAGGTCAGATCCTATTGAAGAGCTTCTTACATCACACCACATGGGGTTTTTTTTTCTGACTTTCAAAAGGAGAAAAAGAACCATGGAAATGCTAAATGGAGAAACTAGTCCAATAGCTTCCAGGAAAAGAAATAGAATTGAAAAACTGTATTCCTAATTTGATTTTTTTTTTTAAATCCATTTATTTAAAAAGATTTTGAAAATCTCATTTTATTTTTTATTTTGAATTTGAAAATGTTTTTAATCAGGTTTTTACTGACTTTTTTTGTAAATCCCTTCTATATTTGAACTATTTATTAATAGATTAGTTGTTTGAAAAATGTATTTATAACTACTCTTTTTATTGTCCATTAAATATTCAAATAATGAATTACCTGAATATCTAAATAAATAGAATACATTAACAGTTAATTTGCAACTTAAATTACTAATTAATATTTTATTGCACAATTTAGATATTCATTCATTCATTCATTCATTCATTCATCAAAAGATTTATGTCAATGTACGTGACTCTCCTGGTCCTCCATAACCCAGTTGTAGCTTTGTAAGAATAGAGCTATAGTCCTAACAGAGACTCTTGCATACTCTAGCATAGTGCCACCCTAAAATAAACCAGATGCAGTATTTCCAGAAAAGAACATTGTATCTGAAGCTGGCTATCTCCTGCTGTGTACTACATGTGTGGACGAAGGCAAATGTGGAGGATATCCCATCTTGGTTCTCCTGACAGTGTTTGGAGTTCATGTGTAAAACAGTTTGAAAGATGCAAGGATAAGATCCAACGATGGAAGAAATGTTCATTTCTAAGCAGTGGTATTTAAATGTCATACACTTGATTTAAAAAAAAAAAAAAAAAAAAAATTAATTTCTTTAAAA
>VUQG01044989.1:15337-30300 GCA_015106755.1 Etia nguti | reverse complement strand
TAAAATATATCATTTTTAAGCTAAAACCCTGGTTTCCCTCTTGTATTCCTTTCCCTCCCCTCTTGGTGGTTTGCACCTAAAAACACCATACACCATATTTTTGTTTTGTTGTTTCTCCTCATATTGCTTTCCCATCTACGCTGCAAACATCTCCCTTACTGTGATAGACTACCTCAAAACGGCTGTAGACCTTCTTCTCCTTCCTCAGGCTCTCTATCCTCCTCAGCAGTCCTTCCCGCTCCTGGTTGTTGCCCTGCGGTCGCAGAAATCGGTTCCTTTTTAAGGAGTTCTGTTTCTCCATTCCTTTATCTCCAGCATCTCCATCTTTGTTCCCTCCCATCTCCTCCCGCTCCTGGCGGTTCTTTTGGCTGTTGGCAGAGATTTGCTCCAGAATGACTTTGGTGTCGTCTCGTAAGTTGCTGCTGTACAGAACAGAGCTGCCCGCGGGCTGGTATCGGGACGTGACAGATGTTCCGGTTGTTGATGTTTTATGATTGGTGGTAGATTCATCAGCAGTGGTAGACGCTGTATCTTTAGATGATGAGCTCTGTTTTTTGCTCGAATTGTCAGTGACCTCTATGACCGTGCTCATGCCCCTATCCTCTCCCAAGGTTTTCTTTTCTTTGTCCTTGGGTCCCAGGAATCCCTTTAGCCTCTGAGTCTGCTTCTTTAGGAAGTCGAGTGTCTTACCCTCACCCTTTCCCTCACCAATTGTATTGATGGACGTGGTAGAGCCCATAACCTTTTGCAGCCCTTCCTTAGAATCTTCATGTGACAGAGTTGAAGAACTGTAAGAGCGACTCTTTTTCATTTCAGTCTTTTCTGCGTCTGTAGCGTCTGTGGTCAGAATTTCCTCACCACAGGAGATGCGACGAGGATTTAGCCCTTTAAGTTTCACCGGCTCCTTCTTGAAGATCTTAGGTGAAGGCAGAGGCTTTAGAGACTTGAATATATCTTTCTTTTGACCTTCTGATGCATTCTCCTCTTTCTGAGACTGCACTATCTCTGAAGGCTTCTGTGAGCTTGTAAAAGGCTTGGGAAAGATTAGTGGTGGCTTTGATGAACTGACTGAAGGTCTGCGAGTATTGAGCTCAGCCAGTTTTGCCGGGATGTCTGGCTTTGTCGGCTCAGGTTCTGCTGTACTGAGTGTGACAGCTGGGATCTTCAAAGTTGTTGTAATGTTGGGAGGTTTATCAGAAAGATCTTGCTTTTTTTCAGTGGGCTCCAAGGCTTTTAGCGATGGCTCTGTCTCTGTTTTCGAGACTTTTCTCTTGGCAGCCAGGTCTTTGAAGTACTGCAATCGGCTGGCCGGATCATGCATGTTCAGAGATGATGAATCTGTGACTTCAGGTTTTTCAAGCGTAAATGTTGTCTTTACTTTTTCATTAGTTTTTTTAGGTTCCTCTTTAGGTTTAACCTCGTCTTTTAACCGTATCTCCTTTTCCTCTTGCTTTTCCTGTTTTTCTTCTTTCTCCTTCTCCTTCATCTCTTCCGCCTTCCTTCGCCAATCAAAAGGCTCACGAGATAATGACCTCCTCTTTTCTAAGATCTGGGCCACAATGGATGAAGTGCGCACTGAATCTAACTCCTCATCTTCTTCCGTCGCTGGTTTTAGACCTAAGCTACCACTGTGCATCTCTGCCTTAGAAGATGAGAATATAAGTGAGGAGCGCAGTCGAGAGCTGCGCTGAAGGAGCGGGTTAACACGCGACCGGAATGACTCGTGTTTGGATAGAAGGAGTTCTGGACCACCTTTCGCCTCCGCATCTGCACCCCCCTCCCTTGCTGTACTCCTCTCTGGCTCTCTTTCCTTCTCCTCCTCCCTCTCTTTTCTGTCCAGTACAAGGCGGGAAGGAAGTAGATCCTTGGACGTTGGTAGGCCAAAGTCTTTATTGCTGCTCTCAGGTAGTTTAGGCTTTCCAAAGCGTGGCCTCAGGATATCAGGTCTGGGCTTGGGAGGAACATTTGGTGGCTCTTTAATTCCATAGCGTGGAGCTGAACTTTCAGTTTCAGTTGGTTGCACAGCTTGAGGAGGTTCATCAAAAGCATCAGGACCCATAGGCTGAGCCAGGCCTTCTTCTCCATTGTCCTCACAAGTACTTAGATAGGAGTGGATTCTCCAGCTTCTCAGGCCTTGCTTTACACTTGAGTCCTCCTCATGCTCTTGATCAAATTGTTTGTTAAAGTGTTTCTTCTCAGGTGGGTGGAGGTGCGTTGGTGAGCTCTGGCAAGCATACGCCTGTCCTATGGTTGGCCTCTTATGGGAGGATCCTCCCCCATACCTCCCAGCTAACGGAGGGGCGTTGTGGCCCTCGGGTCCTCTCAGGTCCTCAGATGAAAAGTAGTCTCTGCCATACTGCCCAGGTGGAGGCTCCTGGTCTGAGCGATAGCTTGAGTCTGAATACTGGTCAATGGAGAGGTGCAGAGGACGGCCTCGAAGTCTGTCGAAGTGTCCGTGGCCAGAACCTGGCCCGGGACCTTCACTGTAGAAATGGCTGCTTTGAATCTGTTCTCTGTAACGAAAGTGCAGCACATATTGTTTATTGCTTAATAAACTTAATAATAAACCATAAATTTTATGTTTATGGTCCATGTGATAATTCTGCATTATTCTGATCGCAGCAGGAGGTTTTAAAGGTTTTCCTACCTGTGGAAGTCTGTCTCGTCCAGATTGTTCATGACTCTGTGCTGCATAAACTGTCTTGAAGATGCGTAGGTTTCCTGGGTTCCTTCTGCATAGCTGTGCCTCTTGAAGGCACTGGCGCTCATCTCCATCTGTCTGGACACGATGGACCGCCCCTGTTCCAGGAATGACTGCTGAAGACGAAACTGCTGCTGTGAATACTTTCCGATAGTAATTCCTGCTCCGGGCTCCAGGGTTTGACGAAATGCGTCATTTCTCCGGAAAGGAAGCATGGGGTTACGATCAGAGTCACCATAGGGGAAGGCAGGGGGAATCTCAGGCTGCCTTCGGTAACCTACTGGGTTACGCAACGACTGGGACCTCTTTAATCCAAACTGGCTACTTAAATAGTTGCCGGTGCTGCTGGGATCAGACACAGTAAGCGCTGTATTGTTTGGGTCAATGACCAGAGGCTCTGACTGAGCGTAGAGAATGCGAAACTCTTCATCGAAGGTGGCAACGAGCTCCCCAAGGAAGAGGTGGGCGATGCAGCGGTGGATCTTCTCATAGGACCACATGAAACTATAGCATAAAGAACAGTGGAGGCAAAGATTATTTAAAGAATAACTGGCATCAGCGTGCTGATTTTATTTACACTATTAAATTACTCACCTGTAGTTCCCACTGAGTACAGCTCTGCAGTCAGCCAATAGGAAACGATCTTTCACCTGCCCCTTAAATGATTTCCCTGTCCGGGTGTAATAAGGTATTCCCACCACTGTCCGGACACGTATCATCTATAAAACCAGAATTTCAACTCTGTTACAGATGCATATGTGATCATTATAAGCAAAGACATAACAAGAGCCAGCTGTTAGCATCTTTTTCTTTTTAATGTTGTTTTCAGATAATATCATAAAATTCAAACTGACCGGAATAAACTCCAGGTTGACTTTGCAGTTGAGGACCATAGAGACAAAGTGATGAGCCTCCAGCTGATCCAGTAAAATATAAACAGGAACGTGTCGTGCTGCTGCGTCCAAGAGGTCACTAAAGATGTCAATATCTGTGAACATGTCCATCACCACAGCAATAACCTGGAGAAGGGGCACACGTACAAAAATGTTTTGCTTTTAATCATCAAAAGTCTATTTCAGTTCAGTCAGGACAACTGTAGTCAAAAAGAAGTATGGTATTTTGATCTGTAGTAATTAATATTTATATTTGGCTATCTTGGGAGCTCTTTGCCCTTTCACACAAACATGTGGAAAGCATGGTGGGAAGATCAGCCACAAGAACTCGGCACAGACCAGTGGAAGCATCAGTGACAACAGATATGACGCTAACTAAGAAACACCATTAAAGAAAGGCTTATATAAGATTTATGAATAAAATGCAGTAAGAGGGTGTTGTTGAGTGTCCTCCGTGAGCTTGTTGGCAGTTAACTCTGAGTTTTGGCAGGCTACAGAGATGTATTCCATAAACACATCGGCAAGAAATGGAGGACAGTTACACACACGACCCACCACACCAACAGGTTTGACTGCTCACTGGATTTGGCATTCTTACTTCCATTAATCAGGTATTTTATTTAGCTAAAGGCCAGCCAGTTATGAATGTGTCTGAAAGGGCGTGGTGGCAGACTTGGCAGAGAGCATAAAAAGTGAGATGAACTCAACAACGAGATAACATAACTGTCGTTCACACCATGTCCCTGGCGGCCCTCTATCTCACTTTTCTTTCATATCTTCTAAGGTAATAACACTCTGAGGTAATAAGACTTGTACTGCAGTATTACCTATAAATAAATAAAAGCTCCTAGTGTTTTATCTGTAAAACTGGATATGTGCTATGTTCTGAGTCAGCACCTTAAATATATGAATTTAAAAACACGTATTTTTTGACTGATTTTTCTTTCTACTGTCTGCTGAAACAAAACCACACCTGCATGTTTTAACACATTCTCATCCTCTTCTGCTTACTTGGCGTGCGTTCTTGATGAGTCTCCTCGCCTGCTCCTTTATGCTCGGCATGTCAGGGTCAGAGGGGTTGACTAGAGTGGTGACCTCTGTGGGATCAACGAAACTGTGCTGCGGCCAGCCCAGGTCCAGTCCCGGGGCAGCCAGGTCCGACTGAACTGGCCAGTAGGTGTCTGAAGACCCATCGGCCTCGAGGCCTCCCTCGTGGTACGTCAGCTCTAGGACGCCGGTGGGCTGGCTAGGCCCCTGGATCGTCGACTTGATGTGTTCAATTTCTGGCTGTGCCAGAAAACTGGCCATATCTTCCTTCTGGAGAAATTCATAGTAGCCCTGGTGTGCGAGGAGACAGAAAAGTTTAGGAGATCATAAAAGCAGTGTGTATGTGTTCTCATAGATTAGATCAATGCTTACCTGAGTGTCGTTTTCTATCAGAGCATCAATAGCTAGACGATACTCCTCACGGTAGTGCGGAGGCAGGTAATTTGGGTCGAGAGGGTTATCGCCTATCGATGAACTCTGAGACCGGTGCGGCATGGTTGGAGGGGGTCAGGTCAAAGGTTAAGGCTCAGGGGTAAGAAAAGGTGAGGAAGGAGGAATTTAAACCTGCAAGGATAGGAAAATATAAAATGAGTTCACAGAATAATTAATAATTAACGTCATCACAGCTGGTTTTGTACTCCATTTGCACGTACTGTAAATATCACACCACTCCCCCATCCATGAGACACAATACTTATGATTCAACAAAATATCCCCTTGGGTGTTGAGAGGAAAAGACCTTTGTGTCTGGACACACAAACAGACGTTACCTTTAACCACGCACACAAAGCAACTATTGTCGCTGAGTCAACGTCGGCTTAGCAGCAAGTAACAGTTTAACAGGCAAATTTGTCACAGTGTTAACAACTGTAACAGATATTTATTGCTTGCCTACACGATTATCGGAACACTTTTATGAAACTAACAATACTTTCTGACTTTGTGTGGGACTGCAGGTAGTAATGAGTAATACTCAAGAAAGCATGCACAAAAAAATGGTGCTATGAGGGAGCAACTCCTTCAACTTAAAGGTAGAACAAGTAAAAGTGTCATATTTCTCAAGTATGATTAATTGAATTAAATGAAAAGACTTCGCTATAATAATACCAGCGATTAATCAACCTCCAGTGTGGCTTATTGAAAAAAAACTATATAAAGGTGAGAACAAAGTGGAACAGCTGGATACAGAAAAAGCAAAGGGAGGAGAAGAGATTAAGAGAGCGAGAGGAGCGGTGGGCAAGGCATGAGAAGTTGTAGAGACAGGTTCTTTCATATCACAGTAAACTTGCCACGCTGGTGCGTCATAATTCATGTTGCTGCTTAGACCTTATCCTGAAAAATCTGCCAGTCATGGCAACCAAACTTATTTAGATGGGCATGATGAGCAGGCTATGCCATGACTTAACTTAAAGAAGTCACGGGTCCGCTGTTACATAACACTGTGTGACTATATGCCTGTTCCAATGAGAAGGAGATAGTGACATTTATGATTCACATGCCAGACTTTAAGAGGTGACTTTGGCATGACTAAGATGCAGGTTTGATTGTTCATCTATCAGCAAGGGTAGCACACCTGCACAAACACACAAACAGTCTCATGAAGCTTTCGCAAATGTGAAAATTAATGATTTTGATGGTGATCTCGATCTCTTTCTTAAAAAAACAAGATAAAACAAAAGTTTTGCCTAAGTTTGATTTCTCTGTGTGGCCTTCTAGTTTCATACGTGGATGAATACAGTCATCAGATAAAACAAGGTTAGTAAAAGTGGCCGGTGAGAGGCAAAAACAGCTAAACCACATCAGCTATAACGAAGCACCAAAAACCAACATAAATGTTCACATTAATGAATAATTTGAGCTGTGAAATGTAACATATAGCACTTTGCTAATCTTATCAAGCAAACCATCCTACATATGGCACTTTTTCCGCCTGACATACTGCACATGAGCAGTTTAGAATCACATACATGTGTTTGAACTGTGGGAGGAAGCTGGAGAACCTGGAGGAAACCTACCAAAGGCACAGGGAAAACATATAAATTCCACACAGAAAGGTCCCCAGGCGGGACTGAAACCAGGAAACTTCTTGCAGTGCAAACTGGAGCCCAACCAATACTGATATTTGTCAGTTAAACTCTTTAACCCGTGACAGCTTACTAACAAAAGCTCTTGAACCCTTAAAGTTCTTTGAAGTCTGAACTGAGTGGTTTCTGTCATATTTCAGGCCTGCTTATAAAACAAATGACTGGATTTTCATTAGTTAGTCATGGTGGCCTCTACCTAACTATTTTAAAGGTCATTAAACCATCTTTATTAATATATACCGAGGTGTCAAAACTCACCATTAAGTGTGTGTGTGCAGTTTAAAAATAATGTTTCATTGTCACAGTAAGTCGTTTATGCTCGGTCCGACTCTGCTTTGATCAGCTGTTGCTTGTGGAGTTCCAAACATGAGCTCCCAACAGGGAAGTTACAGAATGGACAAACTACGCAAAATCAACACTCACACTGTGGTTGAAGCGCGTCTCTCCCATCTCTTCTTTACTTTTTAAGTTTTTATTTATCAGCTGTTGTAATCGATGATACCTGTATGTTGGCAAATAGCTAATAATCAGCCAACCACTCGACCACAGTGTCGTCCAGCAAACAAACGCTAAAACAGATCGGAGGATTTTTTTGTCTGACAAAAACTTGAAAAATCAAAGGCTCCCAGTGTACTAACATAGAAAAACATATAAAGCAGGTTATCGCCTCGACATGTAATCATGCTTTTTTGTTTTCCGCTTGCATTATACACTGTATAATGACCATGAAAGGGTTATAATTTTAATTCTTACTAAGAAAGTACCCATTAACTTTTCATCTATTACTGCTTATTGTCAATAATGTCCAAATAAAACAGTGGAGTATTTAGTTGACCACTTTTGGTCATCCATTTACCTACTTTCAAAAGGTAAAGTAGATACTTTACTAAACACTAATTTGGCTTTTGAGGGTTTCTTTGGCATTAGATAAAGAAACAATGAATATCCCAGGCTTGATTCCAACCCACAGCACACTTACATATTGTGAACCATCAACTGAGCCAACCAGAGCACCCTCTGAGCGATGTTTGATGTGGTCCTGACAGCTGCATGCTGGAGGGTTTGCATTCTGGTGGAGAAAAGAGTGAACAACCACCACGCTGCTTAAGTATTTAAAGTAAGCTGGAAAATCTTAGGAAACATACGTGGCTTATTTTTTTATGTAGCATGTGGTCGAAAGAGGAAGTGAATACACCTACAGTCTGAGCAAATTAGGGCGTGTGTGTAATACGGGGTCTGAGAGGTAGGGTGGGTAAGTATTTAGTGAGGCTGTACCTGCTTTACAAGTGTGTGTGTGACATGTTCTCTGCAAACTTCCAAGCACACTTGAGAGATTAATGACGGTGATAGCTAAGGGCCCAGAGTCGTAACCCACAATCAGTGGGACAACCCGGTTTACTCAGCGACCTGGTGAGTCATCGACTAGCCTGGTTGGCGTGGCCTGGGGATAACTTGCAACAGACTGCCGAGATGGTGATTCATCTGCTGACAAAATGGCTGACATCCTGTTTCCCTATTCATGTGGAGCCATTGAAATTAGGGCTTTGTGGCAAGCCGTTGGTTTTCCATGCTCCACGGTGGTCAGGGAGGAATGCCAGGGCACACATGCTTGTTGCATGGAACTATTTTCCCCCTGAATCCCAAGTCATTTGATTTGCCTAGTTTTACTCTTTGTATCAAAGTCATTTGCAGCACCACAGTGCCCATTGTGTACATAGGTGAACTGCACTGAGGCTGCAAATAAAGTGCATACCCGATGACAGCCGCAAACTAAGAGAAAAACTGACATGTAGCAACACAACAGTCCAAAAGTCAGAGTGAATTCCCTCGTGAATGGGAAGTTGTATTATAGAGGACAAGCTGAACCTACAAACCTAATCTGTAGGAACAAACAATAAGTTCACTGTCACGTTTAAGAAAGAAATGCAGCAAAAATAAGTATTTTTGGTAATGTTACTGTTTTGTAATCAAGTGATTATCAAAAGCGTTGACAGCAGCTCAGAGGAAGGCAGCCTGAGGAGGAAATGACCTAATTGGTTAACTCAGGAGCACGGTGGCACTAAAAAGAGCGAAGGCGGGTAGAGGGGGATGGGGGTTTCCTTTGCATCCTCGTCATCGCTGTGTCACCGTAGAGTGAGGCAACAGATGAATAACACAATGTCAGAAGCATGCCAGACTTTCCCCACCTCACCTGGCCGATTGGTAGGATATTCAAACAAATACTGCTGCTTTGTTTGCTGTTATAGCAACTGCAGCGAGCATCAAACTGCAGAAAGAGTCTCATGATGATCGGGATCCCTGTCTTTACTGTCTTTGATGTGAAGCTTTCAGAGGCTCACAGGAGGACGAGGCTGCCCTAAATGTACCATATAAACAAAGGCCGGTCTGAAACACTAAACCCTGGCAGACAGGACATGAAGGCAGCAGCAAGACTTCAGCGTCTCTGAGCTGATAAACCAAATATTCAGACGTGCGTCTGCTCACGAAGCGTACAAACGGCCCATTCTCGGCATTCCTGTGCAAATGCCGAAAAGAAGGAGAGAAACTGGAAGGTGAACAGCAGAGGGAGTGTAAATTACATCTGTCCTGACATGTGAATCATGAGACGCGATAGAAGCGAGCCCGAGGACACAAACTATCAAGAAAAAAAACCCAAACTACATCCTCACCACCTCTTTCTGTCTGTTTTCTCTCGCTCGCATCCGAACACGCCTCACTAAACAAACACTCCAATTGATCCGGCATACCATTGGCCGGTTCGTGCTGTGTGATAATTCGGTGTGTGAACCCAGGTTGAAAAAACAATACTTAAAAACAGGTTTGGAGAGATGAGCCAGTAATCTCCAGATGCTCCCGTCAGAACCTTTCAGTGCCATTTTTTTGTCAGATGAACCTACACAAATGTAGATAAGCGCACACACACACGGCGCTGGTTGTCTCTCTGTATATCATCACACCTCAGAGTTGCTGTTGAATGCTGCACAAAAGACAGCTTAAATGAATTCATACAGTATGTGAGAACACATGGCGGCTTGCATCCTCCCTTTTGTGCTGTGTGCGTAGCTGGGGTTTTAATGTAGCAGCACTGCTAGAAAAACTGGTCCACTGAGATCCCCGCCATCTTTCCAACCGCCTTAAAGGCCTGCGGTCATCCTGTATGGAAAACCCAGCAGCGAAGGCATCAAAATATTTCAACTTCATACTTCTCTCTCCTTCCCAAAACCACACTTAACCCCACGCATACATAACAACACCTCTATAACCAGACCCCTGTTTTCTATACCGCACACAGCAGTGCAAACAAATTAATGAATGACACCCGGCCTTGGCCTTAAGGCCAGTGTGTGACAAGATTAAACCTATAATAGGAAGCACACATGCACAGACACAGCGCAGGGGGGGGAATAGCACTAACATTCCCACTACTCTTCAAATTATAACCACATGTTGTACTATTTCTGAACAGTGACTCACTTTGAACGAAGCCAGGGAAAAAGCATGCAACGGTGAAGTTTAAAATCAATACACACTCAAGTCAAAACAAAAGCGCCAAAGCGCCTGTAATAAAGACACAGTAAAAAAGCCTTAAACCAAAGCCTGAAGTATGGAGTAGGTCTGAAAGAGAGATGCACTCTGAATGTTTGGACTAAATAGTTTTAACATAAAGCGAGTGCATCTTGCATGCATCACATTTAGTTTTGCTTCTTTCTTTTTTTTAGGTTGAAACCTTTACAAATATTTTCCCTGAAGTGTGTGTTTCTTTCCTCAACAAACAAGTTTTTATGATTACAGGACAATGCCTTTGTGTTACTGGAAGGATTTCAGGTTAGTTATAATGACAGTGACTGGCAGTGCATGCATGCTGTTGTGCAACCAGCGGATTAGGCACACTTGTAAAAGTGTCCCTGCCCTCTCAACCATTATTTATTAGCTGTAGTTCCTACAGTGCCACGCAGACAAAGCACTAAACAGGTTGTAAGCATGCTTTTTTTCTTGTCTTTTAAGAAAGTCTTCACAGGGCTGGAAAAAGAGCAGCATAGTTTGTCTCTTCCACCCTCCCAGCACTGAGCCCTCTGTGTGCGCGGGCTGTAATAACATCGCTGTTGCACTGCAGCTACCTGGATGACTTAATTCTCTGTAAACCTCCAGCGGCTTATGAGGAAATGAGGAAAGTAGGCTGAATTTCACTTTTTATTAATCCGCAGAGTCCACATTTGACGCTAATGGACAGAGGAGAAGATAAATAGGACGCTTTTTAAAGACAGGAGATAATAAGTTAGGGGTTAATATAAAACTGGACAGAGCAAAACAGAGCAGGACACGACAATGGCTCTTTTGTCCCTCAGCTCGCCCTCATTTTAACTTCGTACCTCCTCACTTTGCTGCTGAACTCGCCTCCTCTCTTTTTCTCTGTGCACCGACGGCTTTATCTCCTCTCGGTGAAACCGCTGATGTGCGCCTCCTTCCCGTCCGTGCGTCACATTCCTCGGATCGGACAAAAAAACTCCACCCAAACCTCCCCCCCTGTCTCCAGCTGCGTGCACCCTCCACCGCTGATCGGCAAACAGAACGGACTCTGCGCGGACTCTAGGCCCGGGTTCAGCGTCGTCCCGGCGGTGTGTGACCCTGCAGCAGCCGCCGCCACAATAAACGGAGGAGGAAGCGGCGGGGCGACTCCTGCGAGGCAGGGCTTTCCCACCGGTGAGACTCCTCCCAGACCAGTTGATCGCTGGGAGCGGAAGACTATTGGAAGTTCTCTCCCCCGGGCACGTTTCAAAAGTGGCTTTTATGTCATGGCTGCTGACTTTCAAGCAAAAGAGGAAGTTTCTCCAAACTCGCAAACTTTTTCTGTGCCCGAGCAGGAGTTTGGCCCAACTGGCGGTCCGTACAATAAAGGCTTTATTCATCCTTGCACTTGACTCTTTGACACGTTTGTCTGATATTTGCTTCTTTTTGCTTGCTCTCGTGTTGTTTGCGCTGCGAAATGTTTTGTCAGTAAAACAACCAATTTGAAACTCTCCATCAATAAAATGCACCATATCAGGGATTTTGCTGCTACATTATAAATAAGTAATTAAGTAAAGCCTTGCTTGTATAGCAAGGCTTTAATTTAAACTACAGCCTTAAACTCACTAACCCTTTGAAAATTATGTCCCTAAATGTAGTTATCTGTGCTTTTTGCCTATATACAAAAGAAGTGCAAAGAGTCAGTGTTAATATTTAACCTCAAATCTTTAATTAGTAGTATTTTAAACAATGTTTCAGTTGTGTAGTCTTTAAATCTTATGGAGGAGAGATATGCTGGTCAGTATTCATACTGCAGGTTGTTGCTGTTCAAAAGTTAATAAAACTAGAGAACCTGTAATTGTGACGTGTATGGGGAACAGGACTATGACAGAGATGAGATCACCACCTGTTTAATCTTCTTTCCATCATATCTTAAAGACCTGATAGGGCTGTATCACAACTATGAAGGACTTTGCTCTAACTTGGTGGTTTACTTGTGGTATTTAAAAATAGAATGGGAGGCAGACCCTTAAGCTTTCAGGCCCCTTGTCTGTGGAACCAGCTCCCAGTTTGGATTCAGGAGACAGACACCCTCTCTGCTTTTAAGATTAGACCTAAAACTTTCCTTTTGATAAAGTTTATAGTTAGGGCTGGATCAGGTGACCTTGAATCCTCTCTTAGTTATGCTGCAATAGGCCTAGGCTGCTGGGAGCTTCCCATAATGCACTGAGTCTCCTTCACTCACCTCTTTTCACTCTGGCTCTCTTCCACAGTGTGTCTTTGTCCTGTCTCCCTCCCCTTACTCCCCAACGGTCGCAGCAGATGGCTGCCCCTCCCTGAGCTTGGTTCTGCTGGAGTCATAATGTAAAAGAGCAAACTCAACAAGCAGTGAGTTTTGCTTAAGTAAACTTTATTGCAAAGAAACTGAGCAGCTGAAGGACTGTGGCTGGGGAAGAAGAACAGCTTCAATACAAATAGGATCGCGGGAGCTCTATCAGGGGAGAGAATGAGAGTTAACTGGCAGTCCAGGAGGTGAATATAGCAGGATGGTGTGTAAATAGAATCAGATCAACTCGTTTCTTGAGATTGCGGAGTGGGCAGACATCCTGAGAGTGGGCCACAGACATTTGGAGGTGAGAAGGTGAACCAGAACAGCATGAGTTGTTACCAGATTGCAGGTAAGTTGATTCTTGAGCCAGAGGATACAAACTGAGGGAGCCTAAGATTAACCATAGCAAGCATCTGTCCATCTTATACTTGAAGCCTGATACCTCAGTTACTAATAATACCGACAGACACCAGCCTCAGGCAGAGAGACCAGAGACAGAACCAGACCAGCAACTTCACCTGAGAAAATTTCAGAGAGAAAGGAAGAAGAAAGGGAAACAAAAATTCAAACCCACCCAGGTCTGCTAAGTCAACAGCCGGAGGTTTCTTCCTGTTAAAAGGGAGTTTTTCCCTCCCACTGCTGCCAAGTGCTTGCTCATAGGGGGGTCGCTTGACATTTGGGGTTTCCTCTGTATTATTGTAGGGTTATTACCTAACAACATAGTGTCTTGGGGTGACTGTTTTTCTGATCTGCTGCTCTCTTTATGGATTGCTTTAGGGGATCATCTGCCTCCATCTCACCCTATCTCTGACATCTTCTTCTGTCCCACCAACCCTTTGCACGTCCTTCTTCACTTCCTGTTTTCCTGCTGCCTGGCAGATACGTATTTAACATCCTTTGTCCAGTATATCAAAGATCCCTCCTCTGCACATGTCCAGACCATCTCAGCCTGGCCTCTCTAACTTTGTCTCCAAACTCCTGAACCTGAGCTGTACCTATTCTAATCACTCCCAAGGAAAATCTTAACATCTTCACCTCTGCCTACTGTATTTTTGTAAGTGCTACAATCTCCAAACCATACATCAAAGCAGATCAACCTTGCCTTTCACTGGTGCTGGTATCCATCTGTCACAATTGTTTAAAGGTAGCTGTCTAATACATAAATGTTGTCCAATTGTGCTTAGCTTCCAAGATAATAGGATATTGGGTGTGCTTAGGGTGGTATGGCATTGGTTAGCACTGTTGCCTCACAGCAAAAAGGTCCTGGGTGTGAATCCACCAGATGGCTGAGGTGTGTGTGGAGTTTGCATGTTCTCTCTGTGTCTGTGTGAGTTCTCTCCAGGTACTCCGACTTCCTCAAGCATGCATATTAGGTTAAGTCCCGACTATAATTGGCTGTAGGTGTGATGGTTGTCTCTCTATATACATGTCACCAATGCAACAGATTGGTGACATGTTCAGAGTGTACCCCACCTCTCAGCCTATGAGAGCTGTGATAGGCTCCAGAATGGAGACAGAATGGATGGATGTTTTTTTTTTAATATATAAAATTCAATAAAGTGCTTTTAACTTATATTAAAGTTCCTGTAACATATCCTATGCACATTAAAACCAAAAATTAAATTGATCCTGTTTAATTTAAGCATTTTTCAAGTAAAGCCAATTCTACTGTTTACAGCTTCATTTGCTTTGTCACGATCAGATGTTATGCTGCTGTGTTAAAATCTTTCAACGTTATTCCTCGCTACCTTTAAAGCATTTTACTGTAACTGCTAAAACCACACCATCCTCTTAAATCGGGGATTCCTAATTTTACAAAAATACACCAAATGGGCAGTTAGGGAGCAGTTTGTCTTCTGCAAATGCTACATTGGCTGCTTTAAAGGAAAAAGTGGTTTCTTTGGAGAACATGTTCCTATCTGAATCCTTGTAAATGAGTCAGTGTGCTGTTTTTCTCCATGGCAAAACACCAGTGCTGACTCAGCAGACTTCCAGAGTTCTCATTTCTATAAGAGTCCACTGTAACAAAGTCATTTCTGCAGGCGGTACCAACAGTTTGTCCCCCTCACATCCCACACAGATCCAGGGTCATTTCTGCCACCCATCATCTGAAGGTGAGGCTGGGTTTGGATTTTTCTGAAACTTATGACCAAAACATGAATTATTATTGTTATGTGTTTCCTCCTGATATGAAGTAAATGCATCAAGTTTCAGTCTTTTATCAGTTTAACTTTTCTTTTGTCTGTTTTTGTTTGCCTTTTCACTCTCTCTGGGCTCCCCACCTGTACACGAATGCACTGGTAGTGATAACATTAAACAAAGTGCTATGCAGGTAGAAATGTGTGTGTGTGTGTGTGTGTGTGTGTGTGTGTGTGCACGCTTTGGCTGTCCTTTGTCCTAAA